>OY720022.1:747679-872679 GCA_963082485.1 Eudonia mercurella
CCATGACGTAGGCAAAAAAGAAGGATACCCTCGGGATCACGGGATGTTTGTAGGTGTTTATGAAGAAGAAGGTAATATTACATATTTAACACGAGATGAGAATACAACAAAACCACCTCCCAATTGCAAAGATATTTCAAATTTTAACGATTGCGAGTTAAGCATTTCGAAACTATGAACATCAAGTTCTAAATTCTAATCAAACATTTGGGCTGTGAATCCAAGAGTTCCGTTACGCTAGATACACACAAGGATGCGTATACGTGTTACTACTCCTCCTACGTGAAAGTTAGAAGCGTTGTTCGGAGTTGAGTTTAGAGATGGAGTAACCAACCGGAAGGGTGAGCGCGGCCTGCGTGGGAACATCGGTCGGCAGGCGTTCAAGTAGTAACAGAATGCCACTTGACCGCTGACTGCTCAATTAGGCATCCACAATTCCACAGCCTATCTGAAAGCTGGCATTTTTTAAGTTGATGACGCACGAGAGACTTTGAGTTGAGATTACGATTATACAACTTTGATTACTTTCGGAATGCTATTTACAGTTTGGAAAAGTGTTGAACAATTTTTACGAGCGGGAATCGTACCCGCATCTTCTGACATATCAGGGCAGGGGCGCTTCCAATTACGCTATTGGGACTGTTCAATGCACGCGAATTTGTTAACAGTATCTACCTTACTCGGTAAGCCAAAAATTTAATTGTTACAATATTTTTCAACATCTTCCCAAATTGTAAGTAATTTAATCCATCCATCCATAATTATATAAGGTCACTTTTTATCAACTGCAAATATTTTGTTAAAACATCTAATTATATTAAGAGAAATAAGGCCCTAGCATTTAAAATAAATTTCAGGCTAGTTTTTTTTTACTTTTCCTGACACAAAAATTGTTATATTTTTAAGAGCGGCCTCACTGTGTCGGCTCTTTTGAATGAAACTAGGGGCACGTGTAAGCGGTGAAGGCATTGCGGCCTCTCTTTTTCGGCTCCTTTGAATTGAAACTACTGAAAGTGCTTTATTTTTCTTTTTAATCGAAATGCCTTTTGGCGTTTTCCTTGAAAACTAGCGTATAAAAATTAAAGGTTTTTCATAAAAATAGTTTATATATTATGTTGTTGAGGATAAATTTTTCAAAATATTTGTAGTTGATAGAACTAAAATATCTCGAACTCCTCCGTTGTTCCAAAGCTACGTTGAACCGTTGTTGGTCTCGGTGGTTGTCATTAAAACCGCAATCTACTCGTACCAGCCGCATTGGGCACGCTTGCGACGGCCGGCGCGGGGCGGCCGGCGGCGGGTAAGTTTTAAGACGATCACATTTAGTGCTATTGATTAAGCAGGAAGTCCCAGCAGTGGGACGTTTATGGGCTGCTACCTATCTACTATTTAATGAGTATTAGTTAGGCAGCGCATAAATAATTTTTAAGAACTAGGTATACTTGTGTAGATACCTGTATCTAATAATAACATGTCATAATAATAGCAATTTTAGAATACTTATAATAAATATTTTTAATTTATGTAAAAATTACAATACATGCTATTATGTTTTCAAATTATTGATTATATTACTATACATTACTAGTTTATTATTGTCTATTTAACGAGCTCTTAGATAAATATAACATTAGAAAAGAAGAAACTTTTTCAAGATATTGGGCCGTTCCACTCGTTGGTCATGGCTCCTGTTTGGGTTTCCAAAGAGGTATCATTCAAACTTTTTGACACACAGCGGAATCAGAGACCAGCGATATTCTATTATTGTTTTAATATTACTGTTTGTTATGAGACGAAAAACTAAAACACGAATCTTCAACCTTGAATATTATTTTCATAATATGAATATAGTGGGCAATGGGGAAGGCTCCGAAGACTACTTACCATAACTGTCAGAGTCATTAACACTTTTTCTCACATTTACATAACAGGGTAGGTCCTAGCCAGCGGCTCCAAAGTAGCAACATTAATTCAAATTACTGAAATAGTTTCCTAGTCAGAAATTAGGGATCGTTATACCGACAGGATAAAACAATAACTATGTATTCTTGTTACATTTTTGCAATTTATCCATTTCTCAGCGCATGCAGGTGCTTTTAGGTTATCTTTATAATTCAATATTAAAGTAATTGTTTATAATTTTGATAAGCTGTTTCAATTTATTGCGTTATTATATGTATAAGAGATGTCTCTTACCTAATACACTGCATTGGAATTGTACAGATATGGCTTTATTTCCGTATATTCATAGTCTGAACTTTTGCCCTGGATTTTAACCTTAACCTCTGGTTAAGGTTGAGATGCTTTTACCTGACACTTATTTTAGTTCAGCCAGTTCAGCATAAGAGATGAAGGTTTGCAGCAGGGCTGTCAATGTATTACTTTCTTAATCATAAGATTTTTTTCTCGCATTTGCTCGCATCTTTTTACTAGACCAGAAAGATACTTACGATTAGGCATGGACTAATTAATGCTCAGGGTACGATTCCCAGCGAGCTCCATATTGCATTTAGTTTAGTTGGTGGTTGCCTGGCGTACTAAAAAAAGTCCACTGTCCTTAGTAAGCTAACATCGTCAGATATTAAACAGTTTTTTTTTTAAATTGTATAACATATAATAAATTAAAGATAGGTATTATGTACTATAACTATATAATAATACTAGCTGACCCGGCGGACTTCGTAACGCTTTGACAGTTTCTATGACAACAAAACAAACAAATCGTTAAATAGTTTACGCGTGAAAAGGTATCACACAAACAAACAAACTCACTTTCGCATATTAAGTTAGTTTACTATTAGTTAGGATAACTCTGATTAAGACACACATCTGTTTATAACGTAAACCACTATTGTAACCCTGTAAAGGCCGTCCCAATCCTATCCAAACTACTCAGAGAATCTAGTAGAGTGCGGGAGCACGCTTTCGTGATGCCATTCCCTCTAGAAACCTTCTGACGTTGTTTTGATCGTGATCAAGCAGTGTGGCTTGAGGAACCCTTTGAGTTTCTCGCCGCCCCCAAAAAAGTCCGGTGACGCTGTGAAGGCCGTTTACAGATCACAGCAAACTCTCTCCTAAACATTTTACATAAACAATACACACAAATTTTAGATTATTTAATAGATATACAAGGCAACGTGGTAGCCTATTTGTCCCCTTTTGTAACACCAACTATAGAAAAAATTCGTTCTTCATTAGATCCGCTAATAGCTTTAATAAACTGGTTGATGACACTTTGCTCGACATTTTTAATTGTAAGCCTAACAAATTTAAACAGGTTCTAAGCAATAATTGGTTTGATGTGGTTCCTTAATCCTTGATTCTCAATTTGGTTTTCTAATCTTTTTTCTTTTTTAAATGAGTGAGAACCTACTGTTTGTAATTGAGCTTAAACCTAAGCTGTAAGTTAAGATCATAGAATCACAAATAAGCATACAAGTGTCTATATGCGAAAACAAATTAATTGAGTATATTTTTATTATGTTAGTTATCTTATACTGTATGTTTTCCAAATAAAATTAAAATAAAATAAAATATATAGACAATAATAAATCACCATAACAATAATCGTTCAGTTTAAAAAAACTCTAAGTGCGAGTTTTACTTACAATTCTATCACGGTAACGGTAACAAAATTTGTATAGCCTCTTTACCCCGTTTCTCACCAGGAGCTGAATGAACGTGATCGATAACGTCCATTCGATCCGTTCCAACAGCTAGAGGAAAGAAAACAATCAGATGAGGTAAAGGCTAAGAGCATCTCTGACGTGAATAAAAAATGCTGCGAAAAAGTATGACAAGCATATAGTAGACATCGAAATTGTTATTTTTTTAAATCTTTTTTACGTATTTGTTTACATAGCGGTCACTTCGTGAGCCAGATCATATACTATTCAGTTTTTTTTTGTATTATCGTCTTTTCATTTGGATATGAATTTAAGTTTTAGTTTCGCGCGGTACCGTCTCACCGCCTCCTAAGTGTTTATGAACAAAACTCGTCCATTGTTTCAAAGAAGTTATGTTTTCTTTCTGAACATTAAACTACTTTCACGCCTTATTATAAAATAAAATTTGTTTGTAATACAATTGCATCTATTTACCTAAAATTTATGAATAAAGCTGATCTATTTTAAAAATCTAATTCATGATATTGGTAAAAATATTAAGATCGGATGTCAATGACGTAATTGTTGACATTGAACAAGATTCTTTTTGAACTACGAAGTAACTAGATAGTGTTGACTAAATTTACATGGATTGGATACAGCCGTGGAGCTCGATGGCGCATTGGTTAACTCGCTCGGTCTGCGCTTGCTAAGGTAAAGCCACTTTCGCAAAGGCCGGTCATTGGATAGGTGACCAAAAACTCATCACCTCCTCCTCCGTGCTTCAAAAGCCACGTTAAGCCGTTGGTCCCGGCTGCATTAGCAGTCGTTAACAACCACCAATCCGCACTGAGCCCGCGTGCTGGTTTATGACCCGTTATCCCAATTCATCTATTGGGAAGGCTCGTTCTCCAGCAGTGACTTTAAGGAACAGCCATTATAGCCTACTGAATTGCTGGCAATCAGGGAAGCGGGTTTATGTGCTTTTTTTGCAATTATTGCTTTTTTTAGCACTAAAATTGCTACAAGTTATAATTGTCTCTCCAATATTGGTTTGCTATACATTTGGCAGCCCTGAGTAAGACCTTAACAGAGGTCAAGAGGCCACAGCCGAAGAGACAAGGTTCTCGCTATTTCTATATCGAGCTTTCAAGTCACCTTCCACGTGGATTGAAATAAAAATCTTGATGAAAATATTTTCAATTAGTAAATGTTTAAAAAAGATATTGTTGAAAAAATATGAAGTGTTAAATCCGCTAACTCACTCGTTTATCCAGCTTAGATGCAGCACGCATGCACCTCCCTCCTGACCGCAAATGTATGCACATGCGGAAGAAACAATGATGCAAGCCAACATGCACACCAACACCGATATTGGGTGTGCTGTATCCAAGCTGGATAAACGAGTTATTTTTTCAATTACATTTTTCTGTACTACGGATTTTCGCAAAATAACGCCTGATTCCTTTAATTAAATATTTTTTCTATCAATACTAATATTATAAAGAGGAAACTTTTGTATTTTTGTATGTAGGGAATGGCATCACGCAAGCGTGCTCCCACACTCTACTAGATTCTCCGAGTAGTTTGGATAGGATTGGGATGGCCTTTACAGGGTTACAATAATGGTGTACGTCATAAGCAGATGTGTGTCTAAATCAGAGTTTATACCCTTACTATCCTAATTAATAGTAACCTAACTTAATATGCGAAATTGAGTTTGTTTGTTTGTTTGTTTGTTATTTGTTACGCTTTCACACGTAGGTATACTATTCAACCGATCATCATGATATTTTGTACATATATTCCCAAGAGTATAATCATATACTTATAATTAAATAAGTGAGTTTGTTTGTTTGTTTGTTTGTGTGATACCCCTTCACGCGTACCCTTTAACGACTTGTTATCATAAATTCCCAATGTTTTTAGAAGTGGAAATAAAAGATTATTTAACAATAAAATGATAAATTACGTATATATCAAAGATATTAAATTGCACTCTATTACTTTGTAATAGAGTGCAATTGTAGTAGTGGAAAATCTTTGGATTTTCCAACGTGAAAAGCGGTCAGCAAATATGTCAGTGCCATAGTGCCGACTACAACCTTTAAAATGTGAATTCTTCGGTTCTGTCTAGTTTGCAATACATCAGACTTCTGTTAGAGCAAACATCCACTATGATTGTACAAGTATAAATCAATAGATTTGCCTTTTCTAGTATATTGAGGCCAAAAATATATTTTTAGTTAATTACCAATTCCTCCAAAAGAAAGTCTTTTAACTTGCTGTTTCGCAACTTAAAAGAACTCGCCACTACGCATAAAACGTATTTCTATAATGCTTCGAAAATGTTGAAATCAATGCACGTATCCATATACACGGCTGCCTCACTCCTTAAGCTTCTTATGTTAATAATATTACCGGTTTCTGATTGTCTGATTAGCAATTTGGCTTCGTGACCTCGAATCAACTTTGGCAAACAAGACGCTTGTATAAAACGTAGTCGTTAAAGTCAGTGAGTGAGATATATAAGTAATACACAAATATGACCCCTTGTAAATTACAGGGGACTTTTACAAGTCATACTTATGTTTATGAACATATCAACCCCTAGTTTTTGGTTAAAAAAAAATATATTTTTATATAAATATATATAAAAACGAGCAGGCGAGTCACCTGATGGAAAGCAATCACCGCCGCCCATGGACGCCCCCAAAACCAGAGGAATCGCAGACGCGTTGCCGGCCTTTGTTGCCGGCGTTGCCGGTCATAACGGTCTGGAAATACCGCCGCCGAGAGCTGGTTCCACAACACTGTAGTTCAAGGCAAGAAGTGAGTGAAAGTGAGTGAAAATAGTTTCTTCCCTTTGACATTACATCGTAACCGGGTTTATACCTTACGGTACCGTATGGTTCCTGAAACCTTAGTAATCGAACAACCCCGGGAAGTTTACTATGAGGTGGCCTTTCGCAAGCGTTTCTCCTAACCTTACAAGATTCTCAGAGGCGTTCGAGAGTTCGGATGGCAAACCACCAACGCAGATTGGGCCAGCATGGTGGGTGCCACAATCTCATGGGGATGTTCATGTACGAAGGTCTGAGCCCAGCAGTTCGACGAATAGGCTGATGATGACGATGATTTAGCATGATGATGCACATGATTGTAGTTCTTAAGTATTTCTATAAAAATATTATGCAAGATTTTTCAAGTCATGCTAGAAACGTTCATGCGAGTACCTATTGTTACATGTAAAGAACGAAGAATGCGGTCTTTGTCCACTCCACAATTTTGGTGAGCAGAGTCTGTAATCATGTTGCTATTGTTCTCGCTTTTACTAGTGGGGAGGCTGGCGGGCCGGCTGCTGCGCTAACATTTTCATTACTGTATCTAATATTAAGTTAAATCGGTCTGCCATGGCGGTGCTCCGTTTAGTGCGATTAAATTTAATAGGTGTCCGAACACGGCGTAAACGTCAGTTGTTATTATTACCATAAACCATATAATAATAGTTGTGATAAGGTAAGCATACTCTAAACAGTTAACCTTTATAAAATTTTAAAGGCAAAACCCTCGCCTATATTAAATTGGTAATAAGTACATTCATAGTGAGCAATCCACCCGCGTAAATATGAAGATCTATATCACGAGGAACTCGATGGCGCAGTGGTTAACGCGCCCGGTCTGCGAGTGCTGAAGTTAAGCAACTTTCGCAAAGCCCGGTCATTGGATGGGTGACCAAAAATTTATCATCTCGAGCTCCTCCGTGCTTCGGAAGGCACGTAAAGCCATTAGTCCCGGCTGCAATAGCAGTCGTTAACAACCACCGGATTGGTGGCACTGGGCCCGCGTGGTGGTTTATGGCCCGTTCTCCCTATCCATCCATAGAGAAGGCTCGTGCCCCAGCAGTGGGGACATAAAATGAGCTGATGATGATGATGATGATGATATCCGAATTTCGAACAGACGTGGAATACGTTTGTAATTATAACTACGTCGACGAATTTTATTTAGAATGAAAGTTTTTTTATTAAACTTTTCTAAATATTAAAATTTGACAACACGGTTCCTTGTAATCATTTTTCCTATCTCTTATAGTTTCAGAATGTTCCATGAAAACCTACTTAGGTTGTAAACTCCGTATATACCATACGATACTACTACAAAAAAGATTTCTCATTTTCGTCTACAATCTACGAGTGAGAAATGCTACTTTAGATGAATCAATTTTTTACGTTTTACAATTCCGTATAACACTCAGAATTCCCGGTCTCATAGAAGATTGATTAACTATTATATCTCCTTTGACAGCTTAAATGCACCCGTCTGCAGTTTGCTGATAGGTTCTTTGTAGACCAAGATCGCTATTCCGAACGAGTTCGACGGAAATCTCTACATGTCTTGGAGAGGGGTCCAAACTTCCCAAACTTATTTTGGGACTATTAATCTTTGTTCAGGCGCGGACTTTTCTTGGTAACGACGTTTGAATAAACCTTATACGTCGTATTTATTTAAATTGCGTTGAATCGGTTTTACATAGTGTGCGTACGTACTGACAGATCAAATGGTAAATAAACCTTGATAGTGTCTTTCTTCTGTGACCTTGCACTAAGCACACATAAAGGAACAAGAAAAATAGAGAAAAAGATTTTTGCTTTATGGCTTTTACTTTATGCTGGTATGAATCCTGCACGGAAACATTTATCATTTATTTCATGCAACGACGCGTCGACGACGACGTCCCATATAATCGCATCTTATACACACATATATATATATATACCTATATAATGCTGGCACAGGGTCCAGACCAGTGCAGGATCAAAGCTAATGACAGAAATGAAGAGAGGCCTATGCCCAGCTGTGGGTCAAGAAGGGCTGCTGATGATGATGATGATATCTTATATAACTAACTCAGCATTTTACTAAGCATTTTCTCGGACTGCTCTCTTGATGGACAAACATTGAGGCCTAAAACCATTTTATAAAGGTTTCATCCATTTTGTCTACCCTGATTCGCGTAACAAATGCCTTCGTCATCTCAATCCTCGTTGGCATCTGGCACTGTCTGAATATTTGAGCAGTGCAACAACAAAAGCGTAGTCACGGCGATTGGGCGAGAATACGTTCGCTCATTGCCGCTCGGACATGCGCGATTTCTCTGTTCAACGCGTTCTTTCTTATAATGTGCAATGAACTAGAAATTCGCTTGTCGCGTCGCTGGTCGCTCGTGCTCACGGCAGACGCCTTGCATCTGAATTGTCCTCGGCACTAAGCCCCTCGTCTTCATGAACGCGCCGAATTCGTTTAACAAGAGTATTTACGTAACTTAGAAGGAACGAAAGCGAAGGTGTTACGTTACTATCATGTGTTACCTATAGTATAATGATATTGTTCTTCTCATATTCTCAATCTAATGACTTACTTAGTTTGGTGGTAGCTAGATGAAAAAATGGATTTTTTTTTAGTTATAAATATTTATAGGATATAACTATTTGAAGTTTTGTTGCAACGTAGATAACCTTACAACAAAAAACCTGGCTTCGTAGCTGCTTCTTCTAGCATCCCAATCAGGTACCTAAGAAGGTATGCGTTTGAATCCCATTCTTAGAATAAATTCAATACTTATCCGATATTTTTCATGATTTTTTTATCTCAAAAATAATTTATTGCCATTAATCAGCCTACAAAGGTCCTGTGAGAAATGTAATTGCTAGACTTAAAGTTTCTCACGGGAGCGATCGCACTAACACAATTACAGTAGCGTGGACCAGAGCATCGCGCTGATCACTATTTCTGTCGACAGCTTTCTTACAAAATGCTGCAGTTCGCTTTGAAAATCAATAGCTATGGAGGCTAGAGTCAGACTTTTGGTACATTGGTTTTCACCTACACTAGTTATAATATTATAATGCTCGAATGACTGACTGACTCATCAACGTACATCAGCAGCTATCTAAAGCTTTAGTTAGTACCTACATTTCTATAACTTCTAAGATTTTTTTAAGTTAAACATCCTTAATTGGTTTAAAGTTTGTATAAAAATCGTTTCTTCAATGGCCAGTTTTATGAGACATATTCCAGAAGGAACTCCACCAGGAATCTGGATAGTCCAAAAGGAAACACCAGAAACGGATTTACGGATTTACGGACGATTTACGGATAAGTCATAGGTAAAGATGAGCAGCATACTTTTTTCCACTTACTTCTTTGATTTTGTAATTATTTCGCGGAAATCGTGGAAAGAAAGCTGTGTTCCACAAGAGAGCTTAGATATAGTGGATAGTCTTGCTACGGTTAAACTATATTGAAATTATGACTTCCACAAGAGACGGGCTTTTATTACCATCAATTAAAGTTGTGTTGTCCACGCGAGCAAAGCCACCGGAAAAAGTTTAAGCTAAAAGGTTCACTATACAAATTATGTGAAGCAACATAAATAGTCCACAATATATTTTTTATATTAACTATTCCGAGAACTGTCATTATATTTTAGCTTGAATCTAAAGTAGGTATACTAAAATCATGTGGCAGCTTTGTTAATTACAAGTATATTTATGACATTTTGGAGTTGTTTTGAATTTGACATCGATTGTACACGTAAGCGGTGTCGCTTGTCCAGTATATTTCCGAGCCTATAATAGCTCGACTTGTATTAATAATGTCAAGCTAGATCCGCTATTCAACTGTACATCACTAAAAAACTTAAATTTCACCGAAATTAAATGTCAGCAGAAATGTTTAACTTAATTAAAGTGAAACAGGATAATGGAACTCGGCAAAATTAATTGCTTACCCTCGCTGAAGATTAAATAATCAAGTTTTGCTTCAGCTAGATTTATCGATAAACGTACTTCGCAGCGAGTTGGACTCGCATTAATTTGACGTAATACCTCGAGAACGACGTCACAAAATGTCACTCAGAGAACGGAGGAGATGGGCTTGGGTCCACGCCGCCGCCGTCATGTTCACATGTTCGACCCTAAATAAATAAAAATTGCTTTGGGTAGGTACTTAAGTAATTAAATATTTCGCAGCGCAATGCTTGAGGGGATTTAGTAAAGAGAAAATAAAAACTAAAAGGAGCTCGAGGTCGCAGCGGCTAGCGCGTTCCGGTTGTGATTGGGCAGATTAAGCAACTTTCGCAAAGGCGGGTCTAGAATGGGGATCTAATTAAAACATCTCGAAGTACTCCGTGCTTCGGGAGACACAAAGCCGCTGGTTCCGATTGTTGTCATAAGACGGCAGTCGTTAAAAAGCATACAAATTAATTACAAAAAAAGAAAAATACCGAAAAAAACGTTGCATCGAAACATCTTCTTTATTCTAAATCATGTTAGTGATCCTGTCAGTATTGGGTATGTGGAAACTGCAATGCCCTTACATGACTCATGTTCAAGGTTCCGAAACCAAATAAATCAAAAAAGTTTTATGACCACGACATACAAGTGCAATACATATCATCAAATGACTTAGGTAAAGGCGAAAATAAAATGAAAGAAACACAAGAGTAAAACCTAGTAGAAACCAGAAGTAAATATACGGTCGGTCCAGACGCTGTCCACTAGACATTAGGTACCACACCGTCATTGGCCACCAAAATAAATCTGGAGACAATGTTAAAATAATTTTATACAGTATTATATAGACGAGTGTGACACTGGAGTGAGGCGTATGCGCGTAAATAAAACTTTACACGTAATAATCTAAAATTATAAACATATAAAATACAGTAAATGTCGTCTGCGGAGCACGGGCTGTCTGACGCGTGTTAGAGAGATCGCTGCGACGCTTTGTTCGTATAAATTGAATTTATTTATAAAGTTATTATTGAAGGTCGCGGGAAGCCGCTGGATGCGAGCAGCACAAAACCGGTCGTTGTGGAGATCCTTGGGAAGGCCTTTGCCCAGCAGTGGACCACGTTTGGCTGAGATGATGATGATAATCATCAAAGTTATTTGCACCAATTTTTTTTTGTAGACATAATTAATTTTCAAAGTCCCTTTTCTAGTTTAATTAATGTAACATTTTACAACTTCACGTTAATACGTATGCTCGTGCGAATAATTAGTACAGCTTCTAGATAGTGAACATTGAAGAAGAAAAATATCGTTATATAGTTTTGTATGTTATTATTAAAAAATAAATTTTACATGAGTATCCTTATTTATCTCCACAAGAAGTCGTCAATTAAAATCAAGAATGAAATGCTGTATGATTTTTGTTGTTGTGAATGTTTTATTTTATTTGGCCGATACAACCATGATGTTATGTTATTTTTGACTCTTGTACTATTATTGTGTATAGATGTTAATGCTCGCGACTGTACACACCCACACCGTTCACAATAAGTCTGAACTCTCACAAATACACAACCGGTAAGCGCTTGGCCTTCATCCCACTGATATAGTAAGTGAAAATAACGACGAATGCAGAAACGCACTTTACCCAGGATCAGGGTTACCAGATGAAAAATTAAAAAGTTCTGAGAAAAAGTATGATTTCAATAAAAAAGTTCTGAGATTTTGTCGTAAACGTAATTCGCAACTCTGTGGAAAAAAGTAACTAATAATCTAATGTTGTTGCTGATATTTTGCAGTTACTAGGAAACAAAGTCAAAAATGGTAAGTAGGTACTTTATTGTAAAATCGAAAAATCCTGAGATTTTCAAATTTCGGCCTCAACCCTAGCCGGAATGAGAACTGAGAGCAAAATCCTGAGATCTCAGGTCAAATCCGGAGATATGGTAACCCTACCCGGGATCCTTAAACCACTGAGGAACCGGCAGTAATGCTACTAACATTGTTGTTACTAGAGTAGCTAGTTTGGTGAAATTGAAGCAAGCATTTCACCTAATACATAAACATCGCCCTACGTGTAAAAATAAAATAGATCCCTCGACCTTGTGATCTAAGATTAAAAATTTCCAATGAGTCCGGTTACCCCTGGCCTGGAAAAAGACAGCATCAATCCTAAAAGCTAAGAAAATAGCTGTAGCTCGCGATTTCATTCGATTTACCAAAGCTCCGCCATCCAATAGATCTCTGCGCGAAAACGTCACGTCAATCGGTTATGAGCAAATAATAAAATACATTTCGGTTGGGACTATCACTCAACTTGATCGACCGACGTCGACGTTTGGTCAAAGAACAATGTTAGAAACGATGAAGCCTGTATCTGTAAACGGGTATTTTGATGTTCATTTGTTTCCCTGGATATAGAAATATTGTTTATTGCCAGACCTGCCATATTCTTTTCTGATTGGTATTTTATAGAAGTCGTAAATTATAAAAAAAACCGACTGGTTGCACTCTGGGAGTGCCGGCAGAAGTGAAAACTTGAATATTAACGTTGTGCATTTTCGATCACGTGTCCCTGACGGTCACGTGTCCTGACGCGAGTTTAACATTTTTTACCCATACAACGCCGCTAAAGAAGTTTTCACTTCAATACTATTAAGAAAATAATCTGTGTGAAAGTTCTTCGTGTACAAAAATAAGGAAAGGATAGATTTAAAAAAGTTAACCGTAAACGTTCCCATTAGTCTGTGCTTTAAGTGAGCGTGAATTGAGTTGCTATATTTGTTTTACGTTCTGCAGTATATAAATAAACAAGACTATCTTAAGGCGAAGGGTAAGGCACACAAGCGCCACCAATTGATAATTTGACAATTACTAACGAACCGGATCTTTTTTTAAACACTGCGTACCGTCCAATAACAGGAAAGCATCCATAGTATTTATTTAATAATTGTGCACTACTTTTTGTTGCGTGGTTTATTCACAAAACGGGCTATCGCTTTTATTCACAAACAATGGCCACTTTTGGTGTTAGCGAATGAATACAAAAACAAACCTAAAAATAGTGCACAATTGTGAAAATAATAGATGTTTGCCTAGTGTCGGAAGGTTTAAATGCAATGCTTAAAAAAAACCAGTTTAGCAGTTATCAAGTTAAATCCATTAGCGGCGCTAGTGTTACCCTTATCCCTTACCCTTCCTTACCTACCCTACCTATCTTAAGTTTTTTAATGAAAAAAAGGAAAAAAAGACACCTTTGTTGAGTTTGTTGCCGGTTCTTCAGTACAAGGTCTTCCGCCCTGTGTAAACTTACGAGCTGACGATGGCATAGCATAGTGACATTCATAAAAGCTATTTTGTAGCCATAGCTGAATATAATCAAATTCAATTCAAAATTCAAAATCATTTATACAGCTTAGGCTACAAACGGTATTTAGGCTCCTAGCGTGTGATTCGAATCAAACAGCCAGAACGTTGTCTGTAGCTTCGTGTGCTGAGAGTTAAGAGCATTGTATATTAAAGTAAATGTCTTGTATACTAATTATTACTTACATTATCTATATATTAATACATGAAGCAAAAACTTTGTACCCGTTTTTACGAAACATGCGCGGGACGGAGGAGTATGAAATTTCGCACACTTATAGTTTATATAGAGAAGGTTATCCGAATGTTAATATTTTTTTTAATTATGCATAAAATATACATTTAATCAACAAAAACAACACTACACACACTACCATGAATTTGACACACACGTATTGTTTGTCTTTTGCAGCTGACATCTGTCAATGCCAATCTAAACTCACATTCTATCTTTTTTTAATTTTTCAATGCTTAGGATACAATCCGTGCAACCTTAATAAAATTACGGTCGAATTTCGATCACTGGGCGACCACTAGTATTGTTCTGATCCTAAGGTAAGTAGCTAAAGCCCCCGTAGAAAATGGAATTAAGAAACAACGATTGTACAACAGCCACCCAGACCCGACACAATATCGAAAAGTTCGTTTTCGTCATTGACCCGTCCCGACCGGGAATCGAACCCGGGACCTCAGAGTTAGCGCCGCCCAAAGTCCGGCGAGCAAGCCACTCAGCTACGGAGGTCGTCACTTATGATTAGTATTTTCGTCAGTAATTATTTATTATTTTTAGTATTTGCGTCAGCTGGAAACAGCGAGTGTGTGTGCTCTAGATTTAAAGTCCAAGCTAACGCTAAAGGTAATAATATTATTTTAAATAAGATGGTTGTATCAGCTCTATACCCTGATCTAAATCCCATTTAATTCAAATTTAGGCAGATAATTCCTAAGGCAGTTTTTTTAAATTTTTTATAGGCTTATATTCTCATCACAGCTTATAATATTAACCTTCTATAAATTTGACTTAATACAATCCTTTATTTTTCAGAATTAATTCAAGCTTGGCTTAATCCGTAGATTACTAGAAGGATAAGTTACTAACGACCAAACGAAAATGTCCAATGCGGCATGGCGGACTACATCTGTTTCGTTCCCTACAATTTAGAATAAAATTTTACGAACCACACTGCCGATATTAATATGGATGTTGAACTGAAATATTTGGAGTACGAGCTGATATAGTATTCATACATTGTGGCTGATCGCCGTTGTAATGGACGACTCAGGCCGGCCAAGTTAGCCTACCCAATGTACTGCATTTTTTGAATATTAAGCAATTCGCATTGGTAACGAACTCTTGTTCATCCTCAGAATTTCAATCTATCGGGTAACAATAGGTTTGAAGAGTTTAATTCTACCTTTTTTCAAAGGCATGAAAGCGCTTTAACAACCTCGTTTACTATAATAAAAAGTCTGATTGTTACGTGATGATCATGTAAGCATTTCAATTGACGCTTGAAAGCCTTGTCTAGGGTAGACTTTTGGTAAAGTTGTTATATCCACGGTGGAACAGCTTGTCGATATGTTATTTAAGGTTGATATGGTTTCTCCTTTTCCTAACTTAGATTTAATCGTATCTTTGTATTGTATTTAAAAGGAATCAAGTTTATTGCCAGGCTTTTTTCGATGGATGACTGCGTAGAATATTAGTTTAAAGGTAGAATCAGACTATTTAAAAACTCTACATAAAGTGAGGTTATTAACTAAAAATATTGTTTACTTTTGTAATCTCTCCTTTCCTACTACTCTTTTAGTGATCGTTATACATAGCATAGGCTGAATTCCAACGTGTCGTTACTGATATAACATCAGATTGCCATCGGTTGAAAAACAGATTCACGCTGGCAATTCAAAGACGGACAGACATTCTTCTATTCACGAGTGTAGGATAAAACAATAAAGAATATTTATAAAATACAGTGAAAAAATTAAATGCTTACCCGACCCAGCCAGGAATCGAACTTGGGTCTTCCGCAATCCGGGCGGCGGCATTGACCTTTAATTTTTTCACTGTATTTTATAAATATTTAAGTGTAGCAATTAGCACTTAAAAATAAAATAAAGAAGTTTAATGATTTAAAAGTAATTTGCAATCTGTGGTTATTACCTACATGGAAGAAATTTGTATCATCATCATCATCATCTCAGCCAAAAGACGTCCACTGCTGGACAAAGGCCTCCCCCAAGGATCTCCACAACGACCGGTTTTGTTGTATAAAGATTTTAAATTGAAAAATACAAATAGTTGAAAAAATTCCATGAGCGGAATTTTTTCAACACTTTGTCTTTTTTTAATTTATAATTTGTTCGCAACAAAATTTGCGTAAAATTATATGTAAATAATCATAAATATAGCTTGGCTAATTCTTAACTGATCTTTCAATATTTGTAAAAATATTAAGATCGGATGTTGATGACGTAGTTGTCGACATTGGATAGGGCTCCTTTGGCCTACAGAGTAAAAATAGATAGTGTTAATTACTTTTGGCGAGTTGGATTGAGCCACGATAGTATAGTTGGTAGTGCACCTGACCCGGTATGTCATGTGATGCGGGTTCGAATCCCGCTCGTGGAATTTTTTCAACACTGTCTTTTTTCAATTGATAATTTGTTCGCAACAAAATTTGCGTTAAATTATATGTAAATAATCATAATAAAGATTTTATTTTGGCACCAAATATGCTACGATGTGTAACACATTTTTCCTTTTTTTAATGGCATACATGTATTGTAGTTGTTAGTACGAGTAGCATCGTTGAGTTCCGACTGTGAGATATAAGATAGCTAGTTTCTCAGAACATGAGGACTCCGGGTGAAACGCTTCCACCTTTACGGCCTTATCGTCACTAAACATCGGGCGGGAGGAAGGCTGCTTGCCGCCCCCCCTAGTTTACAAAAAAGAAGTCAATTAAAAAAAATATTGGGCCTTATAAACACAAAATGAATAATCATTGTTATTACTGAAGCCTAAGTAACATAGTCCTAATTGAAGGTGTATAATAATATTAACCACCGGTATTAACTTTTAGAAGTAACACACCTAATAATAAGTGAGAAAAAAAACGTCAATTTCATAGGTAAGAACCCAATATAATATTATGAGATACCTACATAATTTAAAATTGAACCAAAACTAAAGCAATAATCTACACCATAATCATCGACAGCATCTCCATAAACGTCTTCATGATTGAGGGTCGTGTCCAGCAAGTAACTATTAAGTTCCCCTATCCAAAGTTTTCCCAGAATTTTGATTCTGGACTAGACGAATAGCCGCCTGCGTGTTGCACTCAAGGCTTTCAGAATTACACTATGGAGCCCATTTATTACTGCGCCAGTTCACGACTTGCACTTGGCTGTTTTTTTTTTCAATGCATCCGCAATGGCGCCCGGATTTTGTACACAAAATCTCCGCTTTGGAACGAAACGTACGTACAATATTGAATTTGCATCTCATCCATGAAATTAAATGACGGCGGCGTTTGAATGGGCTGCAGTGATACACTGCTGTGCGCACAGCGAGGCACGTTCCTCACTGTGCATAACAAATGCACCTATACACATTTTATCGAAGCTTAATAAACCGTTGCGGTGGAAGCTCCCGTGCACGAATGTGGCCGATTAACGACCAGCAGGCAGAGGTGGCGGGATATCGTGCGGCGGGTACTGTCTGCTGCCCAACCTACCGGAACGTGATAACCACGACCACTCTGGCAAGAGTGATACGTCTAAGGAGAATAAACCGTTATATTATAATATATATATGCTTTTTTTATACTTATCTATACTAATATTATAAATAGGAAACCTTTGTATTTTTGTATGTATGTTTGCAACGAATAAACTCAAAGACTACTGGACCGATTTAAAAAATTCTTTCACCATTAGAATGCAACATTAGTGCTGAGTAATATAGGCTATATGTTAAAAAAAATGTCCACCCGTGCGAAGCAGGGACGGGCCGCTAGTATTATAATAAAGAGGAAACTCTTGTATTTTTGTATGTATGTATGTATGTATGTTTGCAACGAATAAACTCAAAAACTACTAAACCGATTTATAAAATTCTTTCACCATTAGAATGCTAAATTAGCATTGAGTAACATGGACTATATTAAAAAAAATGCGGTACAAAGTCCGCCGGATCATTCAACATTGATTTATGATAAGTTATAATAACCCATATCATTGGTGTATTATGCAAGAATACGAGCATATAATAATAGAAAGAAAATACACTTCTATATAAATTTACTCAAACATATACCTAATCCATGTGGTGGCAGAGTAAGAATACAATTTGTCATCACTCCATTTCATACCGAGGATGTCCTAAAAGGCGACTAAGGGAACAATGCACAATACAACTGAGCAAGAGAAAAAAAAACTCGAAACTAAACACTATACCAACTCGTCTGGCCAGCGTGTAGGCTAATTACCTCCTCTGTTGAGGAGACCTGTACCCAGCAGTAGGACATTAATATGCTGTTGACTTATATATAACTAGCGGCCCGCTCGCGACTTCGTCCGTTTGAGTGAACACTCGTATCCTATAGAACCCTATAGAAAAATGCTATTGTAATGTAATACAATACAAAAGACAAAAAGTATACTATTGTTAGATATTCATACTTTAACACTTTTTTGTAAGATTGGAAAAATGTTATTCTTCCAAAAAGAAACTACATTATCTAATAACTTCACAACATATTCATGATCCTAATATAATGAGTCCTTCGTCACTGTATATGGCTTAGACCGCACTTTGTGTTCTGGGCATATCGTACACATAACAATGCATGTGTTTTGAATCTGCTTGAGCAGTACAAAATAGCCTTTTGCATCATCTCCATAAATAAGTTCCCCTCCGGACCTAGAAAGAAAAATTAAGTTAGGTTAGACTGAAATCGTAAACATATTGTATTGTCGTATTGTGTATTGTTGTTGTGCTTATTGTTAAACAAAAGTTGGTACAATAGGTACTTACGTTGAAGTTTTAACATCCTCAACTCGGCAGAATAGAAATCGGGATTGCATGCAAAAAATGTCGCCACCATCAAAGTATTTATTCTAGGCGGGTGCCCTTCGGTTCGCCTAAAAATTTTAGTCCTAATAGTACATGGTCAAACCGTATTAGCCTAAACTTAAAACGTACAATTATTGTTTCGCCTAACAATTGTTTTGCCACCATTATAATTTGGTCTAAGAATTGAAAGCCCTAATTTTAGGATCTATAATGTGAAATACCCTAAAATATTGGCATTACGTTATTTCGGCATAAAAGCTCTAATTTTAGCATATCTAATATTAAATGTGCCAAAAATTTATCAGCCTAAGAAACGAATCGCCGAATAAAAGCATGGAATTTAAATTCTTAGAGAGTGTAATTTAAGCCCGCGTAGGCGCGGAGGGGCGAGGCGGCCAACGAGCTGAGGAGCAGGTGGTTTTAACGCTCGCCACCGCAGCTGAGGCTGGCCAGCAAGCCGATGCTGCGGTGGTGAGCGAAAACCATTTGCGACGATAAGCTCGCGTGGGACCGCCGGAGTCTCGCAGCGCCGGAGCCGTGACAAAAACCATCTTGCATGCTTGCTTGCAGCTGCATGCCTGCTTGTATGCTGCATGGCTGCTGCATGGCTGCTTGCATGCTCTAAGTTTGCTTGTATTCTGCATGCCTGCTTGCATGCTGCATGCCTACCTGCATGCTACGATAGTATTAACAAATATAAATAATTAAATTCAAGTTACTTTGTCTTATTAAAATGAGTAGGCGTTTTATACTTTGTGATTTTTAATTTTGTGCGAATTAACATTTAGTAATTGCAAACTTTAGAGATTACGAATTGTTCCGCCAAATGTCGCATTTGGTAAATAACAATATGGCGATAAAAAGTTAGACCCAAAACGATTATGAAGAGCGAAATTATGCGAAAAAAAATTAGGCTAACCGTTTGTGTGCCATTGCCAATTAGAAGTACAAAAAATTAGGCGACCCGATACATACCCATTCTAGGCAGATTAGTATTTTCTGCTTTTACAAAACCTTCTTCCGTGATACGATTTAAATAAAATTCTACAAACGTGATAATAACTTGAAAAAAAACAGGGCAAGCTAAATAAATCCGGTTAAAAATATAAATAACACGCAGTGCAACAAAAATCTAGTTTGTTTGTTTACGATCGAAGTGACGTCACGTTGGAATCCAATATGGAGAATAGCGTTTTAGACATTTGAAGAATAGATTAAAAAAATATATTTTCAAATTGAATTATAACATTTATATTTAATTTTCATGAATAGAAATCAACATTTCTCGTTTGTTTTTTACAAAATCTATCGTAAATACGTATTTTTAGAGATTTTCTTACATGGTGCAAAATACCCTATTCAGTTTTAATGCGTATGTAATAAATTTATTAACCTCGAATTACAAATGTTGACTTTTTCTGGCTAAGGATAATGTCATCACGAGTGGTTGAAATCGAGTGGGATACCTTAAGTTGCCGACAAGAGCTTAAATCTACCGTGCTTTTCATAGGAGTGCCATGGACAAGTTTAAAAATATATAGAGAAATCGCAATATCACCATGTCCACAAAAACCCTGCTCGTTCGAGCACTTGTGCTCCCCATATTTCTCTACGCCGCGGAGACGTGAAAATTGCGAGATACGGAGAAAAAGAGAATAGAAGCCCTGGAAATGTGGTGTAGGAGGAGGATCCTTGGGGTATCATGGACTGATTTTCGCACAAACGTCTTCATAGTCCAAGAACTCAGTATTAAGCAGCGTCTTTCCTCTATAGTTCAAGCTCATAAACTCACATTCTTAGGGCAGAAATTTCGGCGTGATGCTGCGTCAGTTGAAGGTCTTGTGGCTCATGGCAAAGTTGAGTTCAGCCGAGTGCGCGGTAGACCGCCGATGAGATGGACGGACCGAATATAGGAAACCCCTTATTCGCGTCACAAGAATGGCAACAGTCAAAGGGGTCAAGCGGATCACTGCGACTGAATTGACGACCACGACCACTCTGCAAAGTGTTAGCATACAAAGAACAAAACACCGTTGAAATTACTGTCGTGGGTAGTGGGAGCAAACAGTCACATCAAAGGAACAGTAATTTGTACCAGTCATTAGTGACGGTCAGGGCCTAGAACCATTGTACATAAATAAAGGAGCAGGAGACTACTCTGTAAGTTGTGCATTCGATCATCGACATAGATGACGACACCTTATACTCGTAATTCAACGTACGAACAGTTATTACAGCGCACCTTGCATCGTAAAACGAAGTCGTTCATGATGGAAGTTATGAACTACGGAATACGCCTTCAAGACTCAATTAGAGCTTATTGCATTGGTAGTAGCCGATCAGCGGACCGTGACCTTAACCGTGCTTTGTTGAATAAAATATAACATTTGCTTAACAAACATAGTTCAGGAAAAGGCATATTGAAATGGAAAATGTAAGTGAACTGGCATGACTATAAAATTGCCGCACTTATGGATTCTTCCGTATTAGAGTATTCACAGCGAATGTTACGCAACAAACCATTTAAAATATTTTCAGTGGGCATTAATGGTTCTTGAACAGAAGTTGCTGTTTGCGCGGTTTTAAAATTGCAAATAGCTGTTGTGTAGAATAATAGCATTTTTTTAATTATCCGCAAAGGTGCAATTGGTGGCGGTGGATTCTTGAGTCACATTATGTAATGTAGTGTAGTTGTTGCAATGTACATATTGCGTGAAGTTAAGACGATAATAACGGTTGACTAAACATTCTGATTTATAAAGATTGCCAAAATACAGTAAAGGCTAGACGAGAGCAAGTACTATTGAAGTGAACCTCTCTTTAAAACTGAAAACAAAGAACCCTCAATAATAGTCGAGAAGCTCTCATCTTTCGGCAATTTCCACATGATAGACGGCCTTGATCGGCGCCAAGCGGTCCACGAAGTTGCGCGATAGTTTTGAGACATTGACGTCGCCTTAACCGATAGCAAGGAGCCTAATACGAAATGTAGGCCTACTTGTAAACACAGTACCTGTATTTGTATGTTTTTACCCTAAAAGGTTTTTCTTTTTAATTACGCTTTTTAATTTTTTCTACGTTTTGCGGAATCACGTTAAATTAACAACGTACGCGTAACATCAAATTGCGGTAATGTAATTTGTTCCACAAAGGTTTACCTTAATTTAGGAATTAGATTAGCTGCAAAAAGACATTTGGACTACTTAATTATTTAAAAGACGACTGGGTTGTTGACTCATCCTATCATCATCAAGATATAATCATCTCACTGTTTGCCTCTGTACCTCCAACATGGCCGTAACACACTTTACTGGTCCAATGCGGGTTGATTGGAGGGACCGAGAGTCCCTCCAATTACTACTACTACTCCAATTTACTAGAATAGAAAAAAAGGAGCTACAAAAATTTATATATTCAGTCTCCAACATTTAAGCAGTCTCAGTTTTCAGTGTTCACGCCGCATTACCAAGCACATCCCGTTTAAAATAACGCAAATAAGTTAAAAACAATAGGCTAAACAATATTTCATTTTCATAGTACCTAGTAGCTGAAAGGTGGGACGCGTCAATGGTGCAAATGTTTCGGTCCGAAAACTGTTCTATTATTAAGGCCCCCGATGTTAACGACTCGGCACTCAATCGGGGCGTGACTCGCGACTTTGTCATTTAGATATTGGCAGGCTCTTTAATATAACCGATACGGAAGCCGGGGCCTATTGTTTCGGCCAATTCGGACGCGGTTATAGCTTCAGTTTGGCAACGCGACTAACATTAGACTTTTTAAATGCCGCCATCTTTTTATTTTCGAACGGCTTTATCATTCAGTCAAATAAAAGGTAAGTAGGTATTATTCTCTCTTCTTCTCTTCCTCAAACATAATTCACCCATTGTTGGGTATAGGTATCCTCATGATCTCTCCACTTGGCTCGATCTTGTGCCACTCGCATCTACTTCCTTCCCGCCGTCCTCACAAGGTCGTCAGCCCATCTGGCAGGTTGACGTCCGACGCTTCTTTTACACGGTCTTCGCCTCCATTCCAGTAGCCTCCGGCTCCACCTGCATCCCCTCTACGGGACACGTGTCCAGCCCATCGCCACTTGCGCTGTGTGACAGATTGTGCTATGTCAGTCACACCGGTTCTTTTGCGGATCTCTTTGTTTGGCACACGATCTCGCAATGTAATGCCTAGCCTAACATAGTACGCTCTATTCTCCGTTGTGCCGTTTGAAGATGGTTAATATGTTGGCGGGTGAGAGTCCATGTCTCCGAACCGTAGGACATGACAGGCAGTAGGTATGCATTTCCCAAAGGCACGCCGTTTTAAAGGCAAGTAGGTATTACTCGTATTATTTGTCTTTAAATATTTATATGTCTTTTTTTAATAAAATTTACGAAAATAAATCTAATTTAAATAAAATACTTTATACGGAACTATTTGCGTTTATTTAACATTTAATGTTAGCCTGTCGTTTAAATCGATTTGCCCCCTTTATACCCCATAGTCCCTATGTCAATACGCAGTACCGCAGTTACATGGGGACTGAGGTAAGTAAGGTTACTAATGTGCAATGAATTACCGTTAAATTAACCGGATAGACAAAGGAGCTCACGGTATATTTGGTATTTCAGCGCTTGCTATGTTGGGGCTGAAATTTTATTTATTTATTTATAATCTATGTACACACAAACGAAAAGAAGGGAGAACATAGTAAGAATAGACAAGTACAAGGGCGCTGCTTAATTCACATTGAAATTTCTTCCAGCAGGCCCGTAGAAGGAGAAGACACAAAGAAAGGTAGAAAAAGTGTGCACAAAAGAAACAAATAAAGAATAAAATAGTTACGACACAAATTAAACATACATACAATAACGATAACACACTCAACCGGAAAGATAGTACTCCTTTACGCGCTTCTTAAATGAGTAAATCGACGTCGACTCCCGATTTTATTAAATGTGTGATGAGATCCCAAACAATTAAAATTTAGTTTTATTCTTAAGTCTATCCTGTAACCTTCTTGGTTGTTTTACTTTAATTTACCCTCTTGACTTGCCCAAACCAAAAAAGATTTGTTTTTAATGAATATTATTCAATCTTGATTTAAACCGGTACGATCCCTCAACAATACCTTGAATAGAATAAAATATTGTTATCTGTAAATTGCTTAAAAAAGTTTAATAACGTATTCACTGACCTTATCAAGAATGTATGCGCGAGGTGTTTAAAGAATTGCCAGTTATTCTGCAAAACTTACTAGAATGTAGGTACTGACGAGGATAGTTTCAGCACATCGCAAATAAACGTTTAAACGCGATTTACGGTTAATGCGAGAAGGGAGACGGGTGCCGCCGCCGCTGATTACGTGATCGCACAGCTGTGTCGCCCGAGGATGCCTCGGCGCCGCGCCGCGCCAACGTCAAATGAACGCCATTATTCATGGAGCAGTTCCTTACTCAGTACCTACCTACGTCTGTAAAGGCCAAGGGGAAATAGTCTCGGAGACGAATTGCAAAATACGCATTGAAATTTCACACATTTTGTAATTTAGTTTTGTGAGCCCTTTTCATGAGTCTAAAAGACGAATTGTAGTTTCCTGAATCATATAATTATATTTTATTTATAATTGTAATTTACTTATAAAGGAGGATTTAAAAAAATGTATTGTACTAATTTTGCTTATCACGCTTTTTGGATTTGGTGTCTAGGTAGACTTTTTGTCTAGATATTTATTAGTATGAAATAATAGAAAAACTATGTATAAAATAATATAGATAAAAATAGTGTGTTGCATTTTATTAACGTTTTTTACAAGGAATGACAAGTTATGTTTGTAAAATCTATTCTTTAATAATAATAATAATAATAAAACATTTAATTCAGATTATAGAATCCATACAGATGTTAGTAGATTTCTTAATACTATGTTAATAAGGATACATATATATTTGACATAAATTAAAATTGAAACAAATAAAATAAGCAATGGCTATTTTTATTACAGTGGAATAATCTTCCTTGTAATATTAAAATTTCATCGTCCATATTTAATTCATATGCATGCCACAGATCTGATATTATTACTTTCCTTTTATGTTTCACTTTTGTAAATATAATTTCAAAGCAAGTCAGTACGCTCGAGCCGACTTCGTGTGATATATTTCGCAATGCGATTTTTATGTTGAGCTCAAGAAATTCGTGCGGAAGAGTTCTTCAAACAGACATGCTTCTAGCTGAACTGAAATCGACGAAGTGATAACTTAATAATTCTTTGAAGAGTCAAAAATGAGAATTAAACTTTACAGTTATGTGAATACAATTTGTATTCTCCATAATCATTAAATTTACAATCATCGATCGTTGCCGTAATAATACGTCACACGGCACGTGCATAATGCCACTAACAACGCAGACACAACACGCTCTGCAATTAAAAATTTAAATCGAACTCGAATGCTTTAGTATCAGTTTAAAAGAAGTGAAAGAAAATGTCGGAGCAAACTTATTTGACACCATGTCAAAATATTTAAAGGTAAATTAACGGTAAAGTGATTATACACTAAGTAATAAAATAATTGGTCTAAAAACGTGTGTAGTTTATAACAGTATTTAATGTTTAAGTTTACAAACATATCTCGTGATACGATTATAGCAGACGCCACCGCGATTCGACGCCAATTAACGGAGAATAAGGATTTACAAGGAAAAACAGATAAGGTGCAGAAAAGCTGGATCAGTCCGACTATTCAGCGACACAAAGCCACCAGCCAATTGAACGCTCGTTGAATTCACTTCTAGTTTGTATTGGAAAATGCGGCGGGCTGCCGACGCCGCGGGGCTTCATTTGTTCCATTACGGATATTGAATAAATGCAATGAGTGTGCAGGAATTAGTTCAGTCAAAGAACTTCTTGGCGGGAAAGTGGAGTCATGTTTATACGTATACGTATATATATTAATGTGTAATAATGTTGGATTTACCTTTAGGGTTCTAGATCATGCGTAAGTGTTGGCAAATGTAAAAACACACACATCTTTACTGCATTCTCAAGGTTGAAGGGGGAATATCACTTATTATTACATATTTCTAAATCATTCATTATAATATTGTATTAAATTATTGTTTATTTAACTTATAAAAAAAACATTAACATTTTCTTAATATGCTAACCGCACGAAGTCATTAACTAAACAAATAAAAACAAGTATTGTGGAACTTTTTTTAGGGTTCCGTACTCAAGGGGCAAAACCTATTACTCTTAGTCCGCCGTCCGTCCGTCTGTCTGTCTGTCTGTCCATCTGTCACTAGGTTGTATCTCATGAACCGTGATAGTTCAACAACAAATACTAAAAAAAAAAAAAATATGTAAAGGGGCTCCCATACAACAAACGTGATTTTGTTGCTTGTTTTTGCTCGATATTGATAACGGCAGCAGGTAGACGCTTGAAATATTCACAGAATATTTAGTTAATTATATTCACTTTAAAAATAAATATTTTAATTAAAATACAACAAATATTTAAGGAGACTTCCATACAACAAACGTGGTTTTTTTCGCTGGTTTTTGCTCGATATTGATAACGGCAACAGGTAGACGCTAGAAATATTTACAGAATATTGAGTTATATTATTCACTTTAAAAATAAATAATAAAATAAAAGTGAAACTAATATTTAAGGGGGGCTCCCATACAACAAACGTGATTTTTTTCCAATTTTTTTCTTGGTCTTAATAACGATAACAGGTAGAAACTTGAAGTATTTTTATAGATATATATAGATATAGGTACGGAACCTTTCGTGCGCGAGTTCGACTCGCACTTGGCAGGTTTTTTTACAGTTTGCTTTAGCTGGCAAACGGGCAATTATCTCTACGCGTGGTGGTATTAAAAAGGTAATAGTTGGGCGATATAAAAATGTGGTTTCGCACTCACCTAACATTCTCATTATTTGCATAAAAGATATTTTAAATATTGCATGTCCACGTAAAATTCTAAAACTACAAGCGGCGTGATTAACGATGTGAATCGAACATCCGAGCTATCAAATGTTTAAGAAACATCAAGAAAAACAACATAAAACTTTTTTGGATATCTGGAAAAATATTCTTAAACAAAAAAAAATGGTAAATCTTATGAAGTGACGTGGAAGTAAAATATCTCCATCAAAAAGAAAATACTAGGAAAGTTATATCTTATTATACTATATGATAATCTCTTCTCTCGGGTCTCTTATAAAGAAACCTATCTCGGGCACCAGTCTCTCACACTTTGGCTGGTAACATATTTTAAAAGTAGATTTATATGTGGGAATGGAACAGTGCAAGAGGAAATGGAAAGGAACGTAGCGTGTGACGTATGAATGTGTGAGCAAGAGATAGAGAGCTAGATGCTTAGAACAATAACTATTAAGTTATTATTCTGAGGCTAGATGCATGAAGCTGTAGATATACCAGGAGAGGCTTGTTAGTTGAAGCGAGCAATATTATATAGCTCTCAGTCTTCTGGTGACATAGGGTAGGGTATAGTAAGGGTTACCTTACTAATTCATAAAAATCAGGACTTTGAAGTGAAGTAAAGATGAAAGAGAAAGAAAGTAAACGAATATAAAAAATCCATTTCAAATCATTTATTAAAGAAAAATAAGTATAATTAAATATAATATAATGAGCTGGAGAAAAATAAAAAAAAGAGTAAATTTTAACCCTAAAGCATACACTGCATTGGCTTTAAAAGTGTTGAATAATTTTGGCGGGCTGGTTAGAACCACGATAGCTCAATTGGGAGAGCACCTGACCCGGTATCTCAGAATGGTGCAGGTTCAAATCCTGCTCGTGGAAATTTTTTCAACACTTGTGTTTTGTAATAAATTAGTGCTATTTCTTTTTATCGTTGCGTAAACGAGAAACATTGTATGGAAATAACCTTTCAAACAATTTACTTCGAAATTTATCTCCGCAGCAATGAAACATGCCTATGTGCTTATATCGAAAAGGATTTTTTTTAGTCACGTTTAATTCATATTTTCAGTTGAAACTTATACATATAGGTATTTTAGAAACCAAATTAAAAAGTTTTCCCAATCCCACCCAAAATAAGGAACTAAAAGAACTCTCTCATGGTCACACCTACACCTATCTATGTTAACAAACAAAATGAATACAAAAATCAATCTATTTCACTTTAAAACTTATTGTAACTTAAACTCAAGACTAATTCTTTGTGTAGTAATAGTTTTATAAAATCGTAATTTATCACTAAGAATTGATATTTTATTGCACATCCTGGATACCATGAACTTCCACAACAACCGCACTACATTATTATGGATCATTTTACTTAATAAAGTAATTTATTACGTTAAATTATCAATATAAAAACTTGAGTAGACAACTAAACATGAGTGACAGTCGGCATCATTATGACATTAAAATATTAAATAGCGGCCACTATTGCGCACATGACTAGGTCCCTAGAAGTCGGTATATATTGTAGATTGGCATTAAAAATCAATTTTATTAATTTCTCAATAAAAAAGTAAATAATTTAAAGTACAAAACTGCAGGTAACCTTTTTTCTAATAAGAAACATCATTTAGCATACCATGATGACCGAGTAGTATTGAATTAAATAAATTATTAAAAATATTAAAGTAAATAGCTAGTAATGTTGACTTGTAACAACAACTACACACAAAACTACAAATTTATCTAAACCATTAACACAATTCACTTTTGTACCAGGATAAGAAGACAGTTGTTTAAAAGTAGGAGAAAATGCAGAAAGTAACCTTTGCGTAGGACTACAAACCTCAATGTTTAGCTACCCTTTCAGAATAATAGCCATTAGGAATAAGGCTCTGTGTTTCGTGTATTTCGTCCCTCTTTGTGAAATAGCGTTGAACGCAGGCGACTCCGCGCGGAAATGTCAAAGTGTAAATGTCAAAAAATTTACGAATTTGGTCAAACTGTGTACATTGTTTGAGGGTTGCATCTCAGTTCAATATTTTCAATCTTAATTTTTCTGATGTATGATGGATTTTGGAAGTGATCGGTTAATGTACCTACCTGAGTAAAGGTAGGTACATTAACCGATAGTAATCTCCAAAAGAAAGCATTCTAGAAGGGATCACCACATCCCATCACTAGCTCATTGTATGTGCCCGCTGCTGGGGCAGAGCTGTCCCTTTGGATGGATAGGGAGAACGTGCCATAGATCACTACGCGGGCCCAGTGCGGATTGGTGGTTGTTGGCAACTGCTAATGCAGCCGAACCAACTGCTTTACGTGCCTTCCGAAGCACGGCGGAAGACGAAAATGATAAATTTTTGGTCACCCATCCGATGACCGGCCTTTGCGAAAGTAGCTTAACCTTAGCAATCGCAGACCGGACGTGTTAACCACAGCCCCATCAAGCTCCCCCTTATCGGGATAGAAAAGGGAAAATTTACAAAAATTATCATCGTGTCAGTAAATAGTAAAAAATAATAGCTAACGTTACGATGCCTTTATAGTTTATATTAGTAAGTAATCGACATACCAAAATGGTTAATTATTATTAATGTGTAAGAGCAAACGGAGTAGTTGTACGTGAATGTTGCAATAGGCCGATCACGTAGTAGGTTCGTGGTCACGGGCAGGGCTTGTACCGAAAATACAGGTATCAAATCGGTAAATACTTGTATTTTCCATTTCGGTTCCTGGATACTGATTTTTCAATGAGTACCGGTATTGTACCTCAAAAATACCGGTACCTACCTGCGACATGCCAGTCTGTTTATCTCGTGATATGCAGAGCACTGCGACCAAATGCGACCAAATGAACATAAAGACAAACTAACGATACGAGAGCGCAACGCGTGCAATTAGCCAATTCAAGCGCCACTCATTTGTCTTCTAATAATGCACTAATAAATTTGGTTACCTGGTACCGGTATTAGTACCTGTATTATGGCGTATAATACCGGTATACCGATACAATACTACTTACCGGTACTCATCGGTTAACCTGTATTATTAATCGGTATTAATAATACAGGTATTAATAATACTTTGATACCGGTGTGTCAAATCGTTACCGATAGTTTATTAAAGTCAAAGATACCGGTTATTGAAAATACCGGTGTTTCAAGCCCTGGTCACGGGTCGTATACGCTGGTGACTGGCACGCCTTTCCCGGACAGAACGTGCCCAATGTAACTGGTGCATTTGGCTTGCACCAGTATTTAATTGTCACTGGGTAGTTCATAGAACAGAAATTGTTTGCAAGTTTTAATATGCATGAGCTTATTTAAGAAGATTTTGATTGTTTTTGTTTAAAGTGTAAATACCTAGGTACTTATCGAGAAGAAACACTATGTTATTTCTTGTGTAGAACCTACTCGTGATTATTATACAAATTTTTGTCTGTATTATCCCGTCTGTAACCGCGGATCTTGAAAAGTGTTCAAAACGTTAGAATATGATTAAAAATGCAAATTATATAGGTAAAATAAATACGAGCATATCAGCACATTATATCTAACCTTTTCATTAACGCTGAGTGTTTTGTTTCTATAAGTTTGACAGAGTTTATGAACGTCTTGGGGTTTGCGTAAAATAAAAGTACAAGAGTGTGTGTTTCATCACGAGTGGGGTACTCGTAATACTTGTATTGAAAGCCACCAGTAGCTAATTAGACACTGAGAATTCACAACGGTTAGCATCTTAGTAATCAAATTGTCAATTTTAATCTATATATTAATACGTGAAGCAAACACTTTGTACCCCTTTTTACGAAAATTGCGCGGACGGAGGAGTATGAAATTTCGCACAGTATTGCAGAATGTTAAATTTTTTTTAAATTATGCATTAAAAATACATTAATTAAAAAAAAAACATTACACACACTATCATGTATTTGACACACACGCATATATACTCTTTTCAAAAATTTTAAAAATGGAAGAGGAGCGGCCGTAATCTGTCAATGCCAATCCAAACTCACATTTTATCTTTTTTAATTTTTTATTGCTTAGGATACAATCCGTGCCGCCTTAATAAAATTACGGTCGAATTTTGACCACTGGGCGACCACTAGTAATGTTAAAACGATTATTTATAGTCTGTCTGTCAGGTAATTTTCAAGTACAAAGATCACCGGTGACATTTAAAGTCGCAACCCTGTGAGCCTTCATCTGACTCTATCAAACAAGTCCAACACAAGTTCAATGTTGAACTAACTCCGAACATTGAATGAGAGACAAAGACGTTGGCTTTGCAGTATAATGCTTGCTACAGAATAGATGACTGGGCGTGGAAGAAGCTTTGCGAAATATGTAGGAGCGCGGAATAATGACTGTTCCTAGCTCCTGAATATCCAGTTTCTCATTCATTACACTGTCAATTTTTAGAGCTTACTACCCAATTTACCCAATGTGAATGAATGCCTAACACAAAACAATTACAGGAGTATATGTTCATTTCTTCATTTTTTAAACTTTTTTGATAAAAAAAATAGTTTTTTTGTTATGTAACACAAGTTTTTTTTTTCTGTTGAAGGTATAGTTAGTTATCTATTCTATTATGATCAATTAATCACCGAAGCGATATGATATGGGTGGCCATAGGCCATATACATATAAGCCCTTTAAAATTTACAAGTTGAAATCGAATTTCTTCCATTTATCGTTATCCAAATTCATATTCAAATCATTCATTGCATGTCACATTACAATATAATAATAATATTTGTTAAGGCATTCATGTGACACCCTGCAAAGTCACAGCAACAGCATCAGAGAGCTAATTAAAAAAATGTACTTACTAATCTATTTAAAGATACAATTACTAGATGACCCGGTAAACTTCGTATCACCTACATATATTTGTGAAAAATATGGTCCAAACTTAATACAAAATTTTGATCTACATTAAATGCAACACAGATAAACACTTAATCAATTTAAACAACCAACTGACAACAGAACTGTTTTGTATTCCAACAAAACAGACCAAAGAGATCGGACCTCATACTACAGCTATGAAACATACCCTGAACGCACCTATAAATATTTGACAACCAATAAGTAGCAATTTTTATTTCTAAAAAGACAAAAGACATCAAATGTTGCTTAGCTAGGAACATTTTGTATTGGAAAATTAAATTGTCGTTTTTAGTATTTTCTATTACTTATTATTTTTGTTTCTCACCGTTTAAACCGTCCATGAACTTTCACAAATATTTCAAAATCAAAATTAGCCAAATCGGTCCAGCCATTCTCGAGTTTTAGCCACTCAAACGAACAGCAATTGATTTTTATATATAATAGATAAAGTGGATTCATTGTAATTTTAAAATTGTATTAATAATTATTCTCTGTTTTATATAAAGGTTACTTATTACCAATTTCAAACTATTTAAATAATTTAAATAATTTAATGGAACAAATAAAAAAGAAAAGAAATATAATTATATTTTTGATAATGCAATTGATTTATAAATATTATTAATGTCACAATAATAATTGTGATATTGTTTTGTGTAACTATTAAAATAAATAATTGTTTAATTAATTAATTAGCATTGATCCCTTGATGAAGTAAACCGAAACTTACTAATCACTTTTATACTTATTACTATAAGTATCGAGTAGGTATTGAATGTATTGATGCCAAACATTTCTATAGTATACCATAATCGATTCTCATGTCAATGGGAACTGGAAACCCTCGTTGTGAATAATGAATGGGCAGGTTAACCACACGTCCCCAGCTGCAAACCAGCTATATGCCACTCTCGTCAAGCTTTATCTACGAGATATAGTGTATGACACCACTTATGCCTGACGAACGATGCCTACATTCAGCTACCCGGCAATGCTTCGTTCAAGTGAAGAATGTAAGATCATTTTTAGCGACTACGACGTACTAGGTTAAAGCAAAAGTGTCATGACCATAGATTATTATTGTTGCTTATTCATAATACGCAATATACATCATACATCCCGCAAACAATGTTGCTTCCCCCTATTGCCCAAGTTCATTTAATCCTGCGTCCACCGCGTTGCAGCGTCCGTATACGGACGCCACTTTGCAATCACTATTAAATTGAAGGGTATCGGCAGTAGTGACATCTATCCAAGCTATTTAGAATTTTTTTCTAAGACGCATTTTCGTTCTACCTAGCTGTAAAAGTTTAATGCGCAGTTTTGCCGCGCGGCGCTGGAGGCGCTAAACTTGGCTGCGTATACTCCCCTCCTCCATTCCTCACCCCCTAAACGTATATTTAGAAACGTCCTGACGACAGATCTGCGTCCGAGGATTTAAACTGGTTTATACTGGCTACCGGCCGGGCATCGGCGAGTCTGTAGGTATATACCTACATAATAATATTATTGTGGTTTGGTTTTGGCGAGGCAGTTCTGTGCTCATTTTGAATTCGGACGCACAACAGTTATCACTGTGATTAGTTGTTATAATATTGATTGTGTTTCGAACTAAAATAAAAATACCATCAAAAACAAACTTTAAAAAAAACTAGTCTCACAACCATAGATTAGTATAGTATCTCACAACGCAACTCAGTTCTTCTACCGTAAAAAGTTTTGAGATCAATGTAATACCAAGTTCTCAATATTAAAAATCTATTATGTTTTAAATAAATAGATTGACTTGATCATCGCATGAAAACACAATGTATCTCACAAGTAATACATTTATTATATTAAATTAGATTGATTAGTGCGATTGCCAAGTCAATCTATTTATTACATTTAACATTTATATGGGATTACAAAGTTATTTAAGCAGTTGGTAAGTATATCTAGAAAACTGAACCGAAATTGCAAAATATTTTAGTTTTCCCTTGATTTATACACTGAACACTCATTGTATTCTAAATTTAAAGCTTCTATGTCTGCTAAAAGTGCCTTAGAGTTTTATGATCGGTCAGTCAGTGAGTGACAAAATAAGAAACTTTGACTAGTTATATTTCTTAAAACACTGGTTCAAATTGAATGAAATTTGAAATATACCGTGTTTATACAATTCTAGGCTTCTAGTTTTATCCACAACGAAGTTATAGGGGGTCGAAAATGGCCTGAACTGTTTCGAGAAAAGGATGGTTTTTTTGCCCCCAGATGCCTCGTACACGAAACCAAAAAAGATAGTGAAATTAATAAATAGGAAAATACTAACGAATTGTTCTATCACTGGCAAGTAACTTATATGCAATTGAGTTTTTTAATTTAGTATTTTTATAGCCCGTTTTGTGAATAAACCACGCAACAAAAAGTAGTGCACAATTATTAAATAAATACTATGAATGCTTTCCTGTTGTCGGACGGTAGGTACGCAATGTTTAAAAAAAGATCCGGTCCGTTAGTAATTGTCAAATTATCAATTGGTGGCGCTAGTGTGCCTTACCCTTCGCCTTAAGTTGTTTTGATCGGTGGAGTTCAGTAACACCAACACACCATCCGCGGCGGTCGGGCGATTGTTTTGGTGGCACGTGCGTGGTGCCTATCGATTTTACACTTTAATTAGCTCCGTTCGATGGTGGCGTGACCCAAACAGTGGGTGGGTTCATGTGAGAGGCTTGTTACGCCAGCGGCAGCGGCTGGGCGGTGCGGGTCAACAGTACCGACGCGCTGGGGTGCGCTGTATCATCAGATATCAGGGATGATCTTTTTATAAAAAAATAACAAAAGAAATATCATCTGAGTAAGTTACAATAGTACATGTCGTTTGAAAAATTTCGGCGTTAAAATAATCACACATGGTGACTTTGAATACGTTTAGGACGTATTCGTGATTGATTGATGAGTGAGAAATATTGTCACCGGTTCTGGTGGCACATTACCCAAGATAAAGTGGAGCCATTCATCAGCTGGCTCATCTTTATATAATATACTTCTTCAATACCTTTGTACCTATGTATATAAAACTCCTGAACGGCTGTTCCGATTTTGGTGATATTTTTTTTGTGTTTTAAAGTGGGTCTCTGGATGACCCGGTAGTTGTCGCTGCAATAGGGGTTCTAGATTTTTTTTTAACGATCATGGTATTCGGGTGTTCACTGAAACGGACGAAGTCACGAGCAGGTTCACTAGTTTTTTTAATATATATATATAAAACACACAGCATGGAACAATGATGTTAACGATCCATTTTGTTGTCGCCCAGCAACTCACACCTACAATCAATAGCATGAATAGTATTAGTTTGGATTAATCTAAGGTTTGGGTTTTAGTGAGTTGAGGCGAGTCTTGATAACACAGTTTTGTTTCTGCGAATCTTAGTCTTAATATAACAGTAAGGCAGATTTTGAGACAAGATATATGTATGATTATGGTTATCAATACATTAATACGTGAAGCAAAAACTTTGTACTCCTTTTTACGAAACTTGCGCGGACGGAGGAGTATGAAATTTCGCACACATATAGTTTATATAGAGAAGGTAATCCGAATGTTAATATTTTTTTAATTATACATAAAAATACATTAAATCAACAAAAACAACATTACACACACTACCATGTATTTGACACACACCTATTGTTTATTGCTTGTCGTTAATGCGGGCGATATCTGTCAATGCCAATCAAAACTCAATTTCTATCTTTTTTAATTTTTCATTGCTTAAGATACAATACAATCCGTGCAACCTTAATAAAATTACGGTCGAATTTCGATCACTGGGCGACTACTACTATATAATTTTACGCAAATTTTGTTGCGAAAAAATTATAATTTAAAAAAGTCTAAAAATGTTTTTCAACATGGCATATCTTGAATTGCGGGTCTGAAAACATCCCGTGGATTTTTTTAACACATTTTCAAACAAGACATAATATCACATACAATTAGCACTCGTTGACATTCCTCTCTCACAACTGGCTGTTCAGTAACAGTTGACGACGAGAGCTGATGTAACAACAGCTGTTGAACATGCTACAATAATATTTTATATTGTTATTATTGGTGTACTTGCGCGCTATTTGTGGATCACATATATAATCATGTAAATCAACATTCCTTTTTAAAATTTTGTTAGAATTTGTTATTCTCTGTAAATTATATAGAGAAATAAATGGTTTTACTAGTATTATGCATTCACAATACAATATTCTAGCTTTAAAAAAATGACATTGAAACTAAGTTCAGTCGCAAAAGGTTAGCGAAGAACAGCATAGCAAATGTTTATTTATTGCTTTGACTTTCAATTTTTAGATTAGATGGTACGATTGTTTCTATTAACTTTTTATTGGATTTCAAAAAGAAATAATAACAGGACGTTACGAGTGCAAACAGACCAAATTCGTAATGTGCCGTCGGATTTTTATTCACATAGTCTCCAGTTTATATTTACGCAGGTTTACCGTCACGTAAGTCTCGTCACGTCACTGTAAGTTGTCACATACCGTGTCGTTGATAATACAAAAAAAAAACCGTACTGAAAAGTTTAAAATCAACTCAGTTAAATTAAAACAAAACGTGTTAGAGAATATTTTGGTAGACATTTCATTGTAGCAATTAGTGGGGTTGACACACGACTTGATCGGCCATTGAGGATCGCTTTAACAGAATCCAAATGAGATGTGAAAGCTTTGATACAGCCAGCGGGATGGATTAATTAACTGTGCAATTGAGAGCTGCTTCATCGGCGGAGCTCGTGGACTTTTATGTTTCTGTTTCATTCAATGTTGGATTTAGTGATTAAAACTCACTTTAATGAAAACCGCTTGAAGTGGGATAATATTGGCCCTTATCAGGTGTCACTATGTAGCGATCTAATATCTTTTCTGCAATAAGTTATAACTGGTTTTTCAGAACACTTAATTGATATAATACTTGTAATGAAGTTTATTGTATAAAATTCAGTTACTACCGGGACGGAAGGTTTTTGATAATCTTTTTTTGTTATCCTAAACGCATTCAAATGAGATATAGAAATTTTAAGCTAACTATTTAATTTGTTTTAAATTCGAACTGCTGGTGAACCCTACATAATGCGCAAGTCATTAATTCAAAATCCAACTGCGAATCGAAACTATTCAGAGATTTACTCAGACACAAAATAATCATCAAATTCGGTCCAGCTGTATAGGAGGAGTTCAGTGACATACACACGTATTGAAAATGTGATTTTATTTCTTTTATTTTTTTTGCGTTCGCAGTGCTAGTTGAGAAGTTCTAACCTCAGTCGTTCAGGACTCCGGGTGAAGTGCGCTGCCATCGTCGGCCTCATCATCACTTAACATCAGGTAAGGTGAATGCCAAGAGCTTATCCATAAGATATAAAAAATGTAGTTCAAATTTTGCTAAAAAAAACATATTTTTAAATGTAATATGCATATAATATGTATTACAATAAGTGCAAAGGCACTGACTGGTTCCCCTTCCTCCCGATCATTAGGGCCTCGCGTGCAGTCCGCCGGAACGTGCGAGGAAGTGATGATTAGGTTCCCGGATATTTTCCACTGATAACCCGGCGACAATAATGACTTCACCGATTCTAATAGAGCGGCCATTTAACCGCTTGATGGAAAAAGATTGGAAGTCCCCTTTGATCGATGACCCGTTTCCACAATGAAAAGTTCACTTCGATTTCTGGACGGCGAAAAGGGGGGGATGTTTTTTGCTTTGCTACGGATCCTTTACTAGTTTTATATGTAATCTTTTTTTTTATTCCTTATGGGTGAGCATTTTGCTTTAAGTGATGATAAGACTGAAGATGGATGCGCACTTCACCCGGAATCCTCAACTAGTGAAGTAACCGTGTTCAAACTGAGTTTAGGAGACGTCAGATTACAGTCAAATCCTTAAATAATAATGAGTCACTAACTGCCGCACTCTCAATTATCATTAATTATTATTTAGCACCTACAATTATTCAGTCGAAAATATGCTTATAACGTCACTGTTAGAGATTATTTTACAATAGACAATTTTCGGTGCAGTAATCATTAATGATAATTGACGTCTATGAGTGCGGCAGTTAATTCTTCAATAGTCGAAGATTCCGGATGATGCCTTTTCATCTTCGGCCTAATTTTAAAAAGTATTTCTCCGCTGCTGAGTAATTGTGGAAAAGAGTGAACGTCTGTAATTTAATGTAAGCCAGGATTGGCAGTACCGAAAGCCTGTTATATTTACTGATGAATAGCAGTGATTACTCATTTAAACCTAGAAGCTTAGAAGCCTATTCCAAATTATTGTTGGTAGGGTTTGTCTAACTGTTATCGGCCCTGACTGTAAAACCCACGGTCGCGGGGTCGGGAAAGTACTTATGAAATGTATAGGTGTTGAATGCAACACTTAGACTTTAAATACAACATTAGCTGGGCTTCGTGTCAACAGATGGCACTGTGTCCAATGTAAATCGCGTTATATAAATGTCAACCTCAATTAGATAAGTCTCGTCGCTCGAACCTTGTTCGCTGCTTACATTTTTTTTATTCTTCAGCAGATAACGGTTTGCTTTCATCTTACCGCTCACATCTCACTCTTGGCTATTTAGTGAAAGGTTTTGTCATGCTTCAGAACAGGTTATAGTTGAATTTATTTTAAATGACACTATCATTATTAACCAGCACTGGTTGTGATAGCATCATCATCGCTTCAATCACGCTCGGAACGACTTAAATCTACAACGCTGGACTACTCGATAAGGCTAAATTTATAGCGTACACGTTCGCGATACAAGTGACAGCGGGTAAATTATCACGCGTCGCGCGCTGTGACTGATGGAAGACACTCCTGTTTGCAGGGCTGGGAGTTATGGCCCCGCAATGTGCGGGAGCATCCGACGATAGTGATGACGTCATCACAGTTAGCACAGGATGACTGTTGGCTCTATGGTACAAGTGACAGCGGGTAGACTATCACGCGTCGCGCGCTGTGACTGATGGAGACACTTCTGTTTCCAAGGCTGGGAGTAACGGCCTCGCAGTGTGCGGGTGCATTCGTCGATAGTAATGAGGTCATCACGATTAACACAAGATGACTGTTGGTTGTTGTTACAAGTGACAGCGGGTAGACTATCACGCGTCGCGCGCTGTGATTGATGGGAGACACTCCTGTTTGCAGGGCTGGGAGTTACGGCCCCGCAATGTGCGGGTGCACCCGACGATAGTGATGACATCATCACAAATAGCACAAGATGGCTGTTGGCTCTATGGTACAAGTGACAGCGGGTAGACTATCACGCGTCGCGCGCTGAGACTGATGGGAGACACTTCTGTTTCCAAGGCTGGGAGTAACGGCCCCACAGTGTGCGGGTGGGTGCATTCGTCGATAGTAATGACGTCATCACGATTAACACCTCCTGACGTTTGCAATTGATTTCTTGACGGTATGGCTACCGAATGTTATTTAATCAATTTAATTAACTTATGCATACACTTTAAAAAAATACTGTGCATAAAAACTGAAGTTTATTCAAGGGCACTTAACTAATTACTCAAAGCAATCTCTTCCTGCCTTTTCAAACACTACCCTAGCGCTCGAATACAATTTTTACCCGCTAGGGTTGACTGTTTGTTCTTATATTATTAAAAATGAAACGGACGCTTATAAAATGCAAGCTTAACATTTAAATGTGTCGAGTCTTGTACCAATGTTTTTTAAACAGAAGTAATTTATAGTGGCCGAAATTATAATTTTAAAACCATGTACGAATATCCACTAATAATGAAATTCATAGGATAGGGAGGCATGTAATAATATAAACGACAATAATAAGTAAAGCTCGATCGAAATAGATATAAAGTAATATTGCTGCTCGATGCGGACTAAGTGAGCTATTGAGCCAACCCTGGCGGTGGCGGCGCTCCGTTTGGTTGCGCATATATATTCTCAAGCATAATGCAGATATTTGATAAAATATCAATGAACTATTACATTAATTCGAAAATTAATAAAAACAAAACTATTTTTAAAATGTTCTTTTAAGGTTAAACCTTTTCATGGCTCATGAATCACATATGACAGACAACAATTGTTTTTTTTTTATTTAAAAAATTTTGACAGCGAACTACATAGTTCAAGACCTGAGAATGTCTGCACTAGATTCAATGACACCACTAGTTTCTTCAGTGCCCCTAAGCGGGTCTTAATTGAATGTCAAAAATTGCTGTTCCAATATGCGGGCTGAGCGTATCGTGGAGACCACCCTAGCTCTGATTATTGCGCATACCATTTTTCGGTTTGTGGATCTTTCTCTCATTCCCCGGTGAGATCGGCGTTGTCATTAAACTTCCGATAATAATCATGGTACGCTGATTTCTTCTTTTTCCACCGGACCCTTTTTCCTATTGACAACGATGAGACTTTATTTGAACCTATGTTTACTAATAGCCTATCGTATAAAAACTTATTGGTACATGAGTTATCTCATATAAGGTAATAGCTGTTTTGCTTTTTACTTTTAATTACACAGTGGTTTGTTTTAAGTTTATTTTGATAATTGTCATGGAATAATAATATATGTTACCATTGTTGTGCAACTATGTTAATATAGATAGTATTTCCTTAAACTTCCAATATCACTTACCTTAAGTTGTTTGGAAAAGCAGTCTTAAGTGTAACATAGAGCTTACCTGAAAAAAAAGGAAATTGATTAATAAACAAATAATGTATTAAGCACAGAATGTGGTGTTTCTAGTTGTTAGTTTAATGTAATTTCAACACATTCATCTAGGCACAGACAGTAAAGAGAATGTGTATTATATATACCATCAAAGCCTATTTTAGCGAGAACTACTTTTAAAAAAGCATTTTTTTTAATTGGGTAAGTTAGAGTATGGCACTTCTGCCGCAGTACGCTCGCTTCGACCGCTCGGCTCGCGTAATGTAGTTACACGTAAAACTTTTTTTGAAAGGGGAAATCTGTGTTGTACTCGTACCTACTCTTACTATTATATGCGACCGCGTTAGACTTGTGGCTAGGCTATCTGACGTCCATCCCCCTTCGCCAGGATAAAAGCCAGCTGGGCTGGCTTGGCTTTTATATCGCAATGATTATTTCACCGCAGTAATTTTTAGCGGCTGCGGATAAAAGTAGTAACCAACTTAAAATAAATAACAAATTTTGATGTGGATTGAGGTCAAATCTCGCTCTTTTTATACAATTATAGCGACCAACATCGACATAGGTTTTTGCCAAAAATAAAATAGAATTTCATTTAAATTTTACTGAGTGACTGCTAGGAAGCATGTGGGCTGTATTCAATTGTTTTATTAATTACAATCAGGACTTCTTGGCGGGAAAGTGAAGAGTCATGTATGCGAGCGGTTTTGTTTTATTTTCTAAAATTTGTGTTATGTCGAATATTAATATGAAATAATGGTGGATTATTAACCGTTAGGTTTTCGTGAGTGTGCATGAGTGTTGGCATATGAAACAAAACAGTGCAACGTCACTTTTCAAATTATCTCAAGAAGTCTGCCCGAGGACTTAGTAAGGCCCCACATCTTTACTGAGATACTCGAAGGGTTGGGGGGTATATCATTTCTCACTTCTCATTTCTATTATCATTCATCATCATCATACAGGAAAGAAATATTGTTTATTTATGTATTACTTGTAAGAAAAATGACTTTGACACTGGCTAAATGTGCTGATTGCACGAAGCCATCAACTAAAGGTAAAAAAAACTACAATCAACTGATTGTAGTACAGCAACTGCTGACCCCTATGTTTAATGTTTAAAGGGAAATGTTAATCACTGGTTCCTGTCGAACACTGGTGCGTCTACCTGAAATACATTTTTATTTTTAAAGAACTTTATTGTAACACTTGACAATAAAGTACTGAGTACCGGACTGCTAAATAACGTGTTTGCGTTGGACCTGCCGCGGGTGCAGGAACCAAGCTGCGCCACACTGCGTCAATTCCAACACAGCTGGCTACAGTTTGTCAAATTATACTAGCAAGGGGTTTGAGGGTTAAAATATACCGTGTTCAAACACGTTTGTGTCTTACCATGAGTTGTCAGGAACTAAACAAGATTGTAGTTTTTAATATTTAATATTTTATGTAACGGCTCGCTGGCCAAGTGGCAACGCACAAGGCGTTTGTCCAGCAGTGGGACAGTCATTAGCTATTTGCTTTACTACATAATATATATGCAGTGAAGAAAACTTACTAATCCGAAGTTATCCTCATTTCTTTGAATGCATTTTTATTTTTAGTTGTGTTATATATTGGTCAATGGAACACGTGATTTCAATCTACTGTTAAACCAGTGTAGTTGGACATTTCAAGTGTAACGTGTAATTCGTCATCATCGGCCTATAAACGTACCACAGCTAGGCACAGGCCTAAGGGTGGCGACTAACCGGAGCGATCATCGTAACGTAGCATTCGCGGCGAGCTTAACACGTCATTGCTGATTGACCGATAACAGGGCGGAGCTCGCGGCGACCGTCTCGTCTCACCGTACTGACCATGCGAACGCTTGCATCGAATATGCTATGTATACCTTTATAAGAACAGGGATTAAAGGGCAAGTTAGGTCAAAGCCCATATGAACATAATAACCATACCAACGATGAAAGCGCATTCAGCTAAATTACCATATTTTGTTTTATTTATTTTCTTTCTTAAATCTGGATTTTTATAATATTTTAATATAAAAACAATAAAACATTATAAAAATCTAATTCTAGAGTACCGCTAGCAGCGGGGCACGGCCCAAGCTACCGGTGGTCAGGGCTGCAGAGTGAACCTCCTGACAATACGTGCCGTGTGATGGAGTACTGCTTTCTGAATCTTATTATTATTATCACTTTCCGAATTATAGAAGAGTCCGAGATAATGATTTCTTTTTCTCTTTATTTATTTTAGGAACTTTTGTTTATGACAACATGTCAGTTCCATCGAACCTTATTAACTAGACTAACAAGAACCTTACTATTAGAATAATAACTATGCTAACCTTAATCCTACTTATATTTAGAGGTGAGATCATAGAACATCATAGCGGAACTCGAAGATGGTTTCGCTAGGATGCTCTGTAATATGCCAACATCTAGAAGCTTTTGTCGTAGTTTAATAAGCAGTGCAACTCTTTCAGTTTCAAAGTTTTTACATTCCAGAAGAATGTGTTGTATATCATCTAACGTGCCACATACATCACAATTGGGTGAGTCTACTTTTTTCATTAAAAAGGCGAATATTTATGATGGAAAGTGACCAGATCTTAGTCTATGAGCTAACATGACTGTATTTCTTTTCAAATTATTATTGGCAAACCAGGGAACTTGCGGGGGCTCGCACTGAATGGTTTTGTACCATATGCCTTTCTCCTTCGATCCAATGTCGAAGTGGAGATAATGATGCTTACCCACCCATTTGGGAACGTGGCAAGAATACGGTTCCTTAGCAATCACGACCTGAACACACTAGATATTATACATAGTCTATACACTAGCCGTTGCATCAACGAGCTCCTCTGATTAACGTGTAATTAATATAGTTAAATTTACCAGAATATTAGTTTATTAGAGAATTATTAATTGACCTAAGTTGGTGCACTTACTAGCTGAGCTAACGAGTCGTGGCGGCACTCGAAACGCGCGTGCGGGTTTTAATTTTGGGAAAGTTAAGCAAAGCAACCGACCAAGTAACCGGATGGGTTACTTTATTAAAACATACATATAATGTTTCACCGGGTTACAGAAAGTACGATGTTCCCGGTTGTCGTCGTATGGCAGTTGTTAATAGCCACCTACGAACTGCATTGGGCTGGCGATGGCGTGGTGAAAAATATGGTACAGTATATAAGATCACATTTTATCAACTGCAAATATTTTAACAAAACATCTAATAAAACCTTAAAAAAAATGCTAGATTTAAAAAAAATCAGGCTAGTTTTTTTTTTACTTTGCCCTGACAGAAAAATTTATATTATTAAGAGCGGCCTCTCTGTCGGCTCTTTTGAATGAAACTAGGTGCACGTGTAAGCGGTGAAGGCATTGCGGCCTCTCTGATTCGGCTCCTTTGAATTGAAACTACCGAAAGAGCTTTATTTTTCTTTTAAACCGAAATGTCTTTTGGCGTTTTTCTCGAAAACTAGCGTATAAAAATTTAAGGTTTTTAATACAAATAGTTTATATATGTTGTTGAATTTATTCCCAAAATATTTGCAGTTGATAAAATGTGACCTTATATAATTTATTATTTTTATAATATTAAACGCAAAATCATGAGTAACATGAGATAAAACATGGAGCCGTAGCTTACGCAAAAGTCTTTAAATAATTTCAATATAAATTGTTGAACTAATTATCGCAAGCGTTTAAAGGAACGCCAGTAGTACAGTAAGCAGTCTAAAGTATAAGGATGAGTCATGAAGCTGTTAGATACAGCTTCGCAATGCCAGCAGGCATGTGACTGGCAAATCAGCATGGCAATGTCAATGCCATGGATTTGCTTGCGAATGCTGCCTGAGGTTACCGGTGCTTTTTGTGATTTACTGCGGTATACCTTGAAGCTGATACTTACACTTGCTAGTAAATCATGAGTCCCTTTTTCTAACATATCTTTTATTTACCGTAGGGACAATGACATAAGTAAGTACCTAATTGCCAATAAAAGGCAATACAAAGGATAATAAAAATATATTCTTAAAAAAAAAGAGGTTTAAAGCATCGGCAGCAGTGCTTACCGATGATACCGATGATACCGATATCTCTTTTATTAGCTGAAACCGGGAGATATTGAATCATCTAGGAGCTCATAGAATAATTTTGCCCTAAATTAATTCATAATAGGTCTTCTTACGAAAGTAATAACAAAAATAACACTTTTTGTATAAAAACAAAACTGCCAAATTGTGAAATTTTCAAATTAAGATATCTCGTTAACCCTGCTAACTATCAAATTTAAATAAAAAAATGTCTGTATACTAAAATTATAAGCTTCATATTGGCGTAAAATTTGTTATTCTATAAAGAGCTTTAAGTCCTAGCGCGCCATATGTACGCACGGTCGTACGTAAGGTGGCCCGCTAATTATACCTACAGCGCGGGACGGGTTAAATGCGTACCATCACCCCTAAAAATGGGTGATCTTCAAATGTTTCAGTGGGCAAGCCAGTTCGCGCGTCGTATACGGCCATAGAGCTGAAACCTTTTGACTAGCAACTGTTTACTAGAAGACGCAGTCCGAGCAGGCTTCCAACATGGCAGACTGAATCAGTAAAAGCCGCAGGAAGCCGCTATAATTAAGAACAGCTCACGATGAAGTGGAAATTCTAGTTTAGCACTTGGACCACATCAGCTACTTCACAGCTGCCAGCTGATGAACACATCATGATGCAAAAAATGGTCCAAGGAACACCTTGGACCATTTTTTGCATCCCTACGTAGTAGGTATGCTTACCAATTTGATTTTTAAAAAACAAAGGAAACATAGTAATAAATAAATTACCCTGATTGTGTTTGTGTTATTTTATTTATTTATTTATTTATTTATTATAGGCTCTTTGCCTGTCGCTTTTGCAGTACTGTATCCTGATAAACCCTGGTTTAGGGAGGTGCTGCCAAGACAAATTTTATCGAACTCGAAAGGGCTCAACGGTCGGTTCTAAAAGTGATGCTACGTAAACCCTTCAAGCACAGCATTGATAAACTATAATTATAGAGAGTGCAAAGTATTACGAGTGAGGCAGCTGTATATACTTTGGGCCGTAACAGCCATGCACTCTACAATCCTTGAATCGCCTGGCTACGAGCGACTAATTGGCCCACGTGTTCAAGGATTCGAACTCCTCCTACCCGTAACACCTTTACAAGCCGTCAATCTCTCTTTCTTATTCCTCGTATTTATAACATCGTAAGCCGAAAAATCGATTTAAAGAACGTGACCACTCGCACTGCGAAGCGGGTTCTGGAGTCTTGGCTCATGGGCTTGAGTTATGCTCAGACGGAGAGTATTCTGCCAACGTGAACCTCCAAGCTTCCAATATACATATCACATACACATCACACTCACAAACACATCTCAATTGGAAGAGCACCTGACCCGGAATGTCAGAAGGGTGCAGGGTCAAATCCTGCTCGTGAAAATTTTTTCAACATTTGTGTTTTTGTAATTTGTTCCCAACAAAATTTGCGTTAAAAATTATTTGAACATTTATAAACAGCTTGCTTACTTCTTAACTGATCTTTAATATTTGTAAAAATATTATGATCAGATGTTAGTGACGGTAGTTGTTGACATTGAATGGACGCCCTTGGCTTTCAAAGTAAAAAGTGTTGAATAATTTCGGCGGGCTGGTTAGAACCACGATAGCTCAATTGGAAGAGCACTTGACCCGGAATGACAGAAGGGTGCAGGTTCAAATCCTGCACGTGGAAATTTTTTCAACATTTGTGTTTTTGTAAAGAGGTAAAGTTTGTGACTTTGTTTGTTTGTTTGCGGAAGGTAGTCTCTGGAACTACTGGTCCAATTCCAAAAATTCTTTCACAGATAGAATGCTATATGACTTGCGGGTAACATAGGTTACGATTTTTTTTGATAAATGATAGTAATCAATTCAAAATCGCAAAATTTGTAAATTTGTTTATCGGTGTACGCTAACCAAACGGTTTAATAATATACATGAATGTAATGTACTACAAAAATATTAGTTATCCATGATGAAAAAAAGTCAGTGACATGATATACGTAGCTTTTATAGTAAAGCCACAATAACGTTTTTCATGTTAAAAATTTATTTGAGTTTTCAAAGTGAAATTTAAGTGTACTTATTAATAATAATAATAATAATAATAATAATCATTTATTTGCATTTAACATGGTATATAAGATGTTACAAAACTATTACAGAACAACATGTTAAGCTAATACAGGTTTAGCATGCAAATTAATAGCTAAGTTACAAAATTTATGTATGATTTTATACATTAATTAATAACATATCAAATTACAAACAAACACAAAATGTTAAATTATATATTATTCAAAAAGTCATTTATGTTATAAAAATTATTATCTTTTAAAAATATTAGTAATTTCTTATTAAATAAATTGTCATTCAAATTCTTAATGTCTTCAGGCAGTTTATTAAATATACGAATACACATTGATACACAGCTATTAATAAACTTTGCAGACTTCGGCATGGCTTTATGCACGAGTCTGTGTGGATTTCTTTTTAATCTGGAATTAGATTCGCCTGCTGTTTTAAAAAGCACCTTATGTTTTTTGACGAATAAACATATTTCGTAAATATACAGCGATGGCAGTGGCAACAAACCAAGCTCTCTGAATATGGGTTTACAAGACTCGTCAGGGGAGATTCCAGATATAGCCCTTATACATTTTTTTTGGGAAATAAACATCCTGTTGATGTCGGTACTATTACCCCACGCCAAAATCCCGTAACGAAGTATCGAGGCTACATAAGCATGGTAGCACGTGATTGCTGCCTGTTTATTTATAATGCGTCTCACTTCCTTTAGAGCATATACAAATTAGCCACAATATATTAATTTTTACTAAAATAAATAGTTTCATCACCAGAGGAATTTCATGGCGATAAAATTTGCTCTTCACTGCGTCTAATTTGGTCGCTTAATTCTGGAAATATAGCGAAATCAAAAACAAGTCACAGAGAAATACGTGCAAAATTATTTCCCTTTTTGATCATCTACTTACCTAAAGATATGATAAGATTTTATTGCCTTGACATTGATGTTTTGAAGACATATTTAGATAAAATTGTTGTAACTAGTCTTACAAACTTGAAACAAGCCCTATCTAAAATCGAAACCGAGACATCTAGGTCTGGTTGTTTAACCAGTAGACCGCAGATACGATTGCTGTTCAAACTTGGAGAAAGGAAAACTCATTCTCCAGCACTAATGGCGGTGACGCTTAAATCGAACTGGACAATAGATTGGCTCGCAAAGTACATAGTAGGTATGGAAAGTCTTATAGACGCAATATATTCCATTACCTATATCGTCGAAGGCCAAGTAACATCCAGATGTCTTAGGTTCAGTTCCTAGGTCGGCAATGTGTGTTGCTGATTTTCGGAAGCATAGTTCCGTTGGTGATCACTAACCCGCATTTTGGAAGGTTTGTGATTAAGCCAATAACTATCAGTTGTAGCGATGCCTTGATTTCGATGATGGAGGAAATTGCCAAGCAGTGGGATAGCATTAGTGCTAATTATTAATAATGTGTGGGTAATGGAACAAAAAAAAGCTCTGCGAGACAATTTAATCGTAGCGATCATTCTGAAACCATCAGCATCATCATCGGGTGGTCAACGTAAATTCTTAATTAGATCTTTTTTTTGTCTATATTTAAGTTTATATGTCTCAGGGTCAAACATTCGCACTGGTGGGTAACGAATTGAGAAGAGAGTGCATTTCCCATGAACAGCTATTTAGGCTTAACCTGAGTGCTATCATAGTATTTCTACCAAAACAAGAAACAATAAACATTGGTATCATAGAGTATTGAAGTAAAACCAAAAACTAAAATATAATCTAATAATAAATATGTCGAAAATTTGACTAGATTAGAAATTAGACGCAGTGCGCCCAGTCCTAAACTCCTGGACCAAGCGCAAACCTTATTGATTTGATCCATTTGATCGCTTAGAGAGGGGCAAGCCCATTGTGCCGCCATTATACCGGAAGATACTGCCACAGATAATGCTCTGCATTGCCTGCAAGGGCGCACGACGACGTGGGAACACCACACCCTAACGGCGGTGAAAGGCTTCGATCTCTCGCTGGCCAAGGTGGTAAAGAAAGGCCATAACTGGGCATCGCTATGTGCCGAGTAATTTTGGAAAGAGTTAATATTGAATGTGATCCATCCTTAGTTTTGGGTAGCCCCCCCCCCCTCTCTCCTCTCGAATCATCTTGCGGAATGCATGCAGAAGAAACTGTACAGTTTCTATAATGGTTCTATTTTTTGATTTGGGAAACGTCGCGGGCAAACTGCTAGTTATTAATAAACTGTTGAGTTCAGAATTCATGCAAATACAAATAAAAAATGCAGTGCACCCAAAAGTAGCGTCATCAGCTACTTCTATCCAATGTTCACAAAAGTACGAGTCCTCAAAGTCATTAAAGATGCAACCTGCCAAGACCCCCGAGCTCACTCCGCTTGAGAGCAGTGCTACATTATTTCTATCCTAAACGCTATGAATCTAAGTGAAATTTCATGAAGCAATCGCGCTGACATTCATAACCAAAAACTGGCCAAAACATTTGTATGGGAAACGTCCAAGGACATGCCACGACCGGCCAAACAAGGGTTTACGTAACAAAGACCTCACTAATATACCACTCATTATATAAAACAATAGGCAGTCATTCTCATGTTTGATTAACTTCCAAACTTCAATCGGCAGTGTAAAGTTAAAGATTTCGGTCCTGCGACCTCTTTGTGCGCGAATGACGTCATGGAAGTTTGCACCTAAGTACGTGATGTAGGTAGCTCTAGTTCGGCAATACGTATGTAAACGAGCTTGAGCCAGTCGATACAAATGCTGCATACTTGTTGAGACATCTAGCGGCGAGTAGCAGAAGCTACCAGGGGGTTGCACCGAAATTCAGACTAGATAATTTAAGTGGAATAAACTATGAAACAGCGCTGCGTTTCAGCTGTGGCAGAAACGTGAAACTAATGTGTTCCGAAGCCATATAGTTGCGCTGGAAAATTTCATCGTAGTCTGTGGAAACGCCGCTAGATGGCGCTAGGGGAGTGCCACGTTGCCCTGCGAGCTAAACTGAAAGGTTCAGCCGTGGTGTTGTAGATGGCGTTAAATCGTCGCGTCGCAGCTCTGGCAGTAGTTGTACGCTTCTGGTACTCCGATGCAAAGCATGCTTTCGCTTTTTAGTTAATTTAGCAGCGCCATCCTCAGTGTGGTTACATTAGTAATATATGACTGTGATACATTTCATGGGTGGCGCTGTCGGGAATGCTGCTTTTATAGAGGTTATTCAAGCTTCGCCTAGATGGCGTAGCAGTTATAGGAACCTACTACATCCACGCAGCCGGCCGGGATTAGTTTTGGCGCATACATTCGGTATCTACATTCCGTATATTTAATGTGTAACTTAATTAATATACGTGGACTACATGTAATTACTGTATCATGTATTCAGTCAATATAATCGGACATTCGTGAACTGAACTCTGAGTTTACAAACCCTAACCTTCTCTAATTAAGGCGAAGAATAAGGTAAGGAAGGGTAGCGCCACCAATGGATTTAATTTGTTAACTGCTAAACTGTTTTTTTTTCAAACATTGCGGACCTTCCGACACTAAGCAAACAATATTTGATAATTGTGCACTACTTTTAGGTTTGTTTTTATATTCATTCGCTAACACCAAAAGTGGCCATTGTTTGTGGTTAAATGCGATAGCTCGTTTTGTGAATAAACCACGCAACAAAAAGTAGTGTACAATTATTAAATAAATACTATGGATGTTTTCCTGTTATCGGACGGTTCGCAATGTTTAAAAAAAGATCCGGTCCGTTAGTAATTGTCAAATTATCAATTGGTGGCGCTAGTATGCCTAATGCAATAACATACGCACAATACGCGTATACTCGTCAACGAGTTCCGGAAAATAATGTTCGGAAAAAATATGAAGGCTTTCCTGTTGGCAAAACTTAAACTGCAAAAATTATATTGAACTGAAAAATCTAATTAGCTTACATAATATTTAGTAGACTGAATGGTTTCAGAACACTTTTTACAAAACAAATACTTAAAATTGCATGATTACAATATCAAGAATCATCTAATATAACAGAGAATAACGTTACCGTCCCTACAAAACTTCTTGCGTAAAATAGTATTTACATAAACTTTGACTTTGGACAAGAATAAGTCAATATTATGTCTTTTAGTACCTTACTGAACTTAACAATAACTTTCTGCAAACGGGGCACAGTGTTTTAAAGAACCTCATTTTGTCTCACCTTGGTTTTATTGAAGAAAACAATAGTTATTATCATTAGAAACATCAGACTAAAACTCCGAAATTAATATGGCTTATAGATAATCTGGAAAAAAAATTCAAAGTTTGCTTATAACTGGGTCCAGAAATCCAAGAAAAAATAAATAAAAAAAATAACTATACGTTTTATTTGAATTTCGATTATTTCAATTAAATATACATACAATACTACACCTTTTGACAAGTTTTTGTAGAGTTACTGAGATCCTATCAAGAAATATAAATTTATTTATCATTTTTGGTTTTATTTTTTTTGTTCTAATATAACGCCGTATTAGAACGTGATTCTTATATTAAACGATAGCTTAAACAAGCCTTTATGAGCAGTATTAAATTCAATATCTAATACCGCGTTATTCAAAAGTTACAAGTAATATAAATTATATCCGGATTTTTTGTACCTAGGGTTATCACTTCTGGCCAATATTTAATGTGTCCGGAATAAGATTTATTTTATTAGTTTTTTCAACTTCTTACGTACGTTTCGATGAAATGCTACATGTGACATGAGAAGGAGTCCATCCTCGTAAAGCAAATGCCAAAACTCCATGTCAATACATGTAGCATGGAGGGACCGGGGCAATGTTTTAGAAACCCCGAATTTGTCTGATGCCCTTTTTATTATTAAAATCGTTAGTTTATATCATTCTCAGCACTACAGTGAAAATCCGGCACCAATACGACCTTTAGTTTCGACAAAAAAAAATGGAAAGTTTCCCTATATCCGAGTTCGGAAAATCACAAAAATATGAATATAAAATAAAATTAACGATTATTTAAAAAAAATATTAAACGTATTGTTTACATTCCAAAAAACAAACATTCTGTCCATTTTTGGAATATGTGATGTTAACAGGTTATGAAATAATAATGGTTTTTTTGTATTTCATTTATATTTATTATTTTAAGTATAATGCCATATTAGAGCGAGATATTTATACAGTATATTCTTCATACGTTATTCTATCAATATCATGAAAACCACTATCTAATTCCGCGTTATTCAAAAGTTATTAAAGTTTAAAATTATTATTCAAAGAATCTCGTTAAGAGTTACGCATAACATTTGTCTTCTATCAATTGATTTTCTTTTAATTTTATGACGTCATGTTAACAGTAATGAAAAACAATATATGTACCAGTTTTTTAAGTGTGAAAAACAAACGAATATACAGGCACAATACAACCTAAAAAAGCACAACAACAACAAACAGGTAAGATACTTTAAACTACATACTAGTATTACACGTATTTTTGGGTCTTGTTGTCAGACAATCGCTTTTTATAAGATTAATTCTAGGGCAGTTTATCTCAATATTTTTTTGTTTCAGATGCTGACGATTTCTTCGACCAAGAGCTGCACCCGCTGAAATGGAAATATTTAAAAGTACCTCGAGATCTTGAATCACCATTTGAAAAGCGCAAGAACAGTCGGGAACGCTTAAAGAAAATTTTTGGTTAGTTAGTTGATTTTTAATTCAAGAAAATGATGTTTATGTTTTTAAGTATGATGAATATAAAGGATGGGGTTTTGATTTATTGTTAGTTTAATAGTTTTAAAATTTAATAATTAAGGATATAACTTGATTTCTTTTAATAATTCAAGTGTTGAAACATTTCATAATAGATGAATTGTGTTACATTAAACTTATGGTCAAATACTTACTGGTTTTAATTTTTAATTCATTTTTTTCGGTGAAATGCTACATGTGACTTGGGAAGGAGTCCACCCTCGTAAGGCATTAGCTAAAACTCCAATTCGATACATGTAACATGGAGAAACGGGGGCGAGGCATCATGCCGTTCAAGACTCATGATGCCACCTTGCCTCAGCAGGATCTGACCCGGTCTGCTGAGGGATGTCTCTCTGGGCTCCGACCAGAGGACTTAATGGAAGGAGGGCATGAGGGCGCCAACCCTCATGTTGGTCAGCGAGAGGCATTATGTGAAGTTGTGGATCGCGCCACAACCACCACTCTTCAACCTCCGGGAGTAAGTGCCAATGCTCGAGGAGATGACTGTGAAAGCAGTTCGTCTGGCATTAAAGTGTTAACACGCTCAAAAGCGTTTGATCTTTTCAAAGGAAACGCTCGGGATTTGCCGGTAGACGAACGAATCGATGTTGTTTTTAATTATTTTGGCCCAGATTTTGAATTGTCATACAATAAAAACCAATTCAAAAGCATACTAGCAGCATTTCTTAGTAAATCTCGCGATTTGCTTAAGCAGTGCAAGGGAAATGAGCCTTATTTTAAAAAAAAAACACGACATCTGGCTTAGTGGTACCCTAATAAGTGGTCAGCTAAAAAAAGAAAGCGACGAAACAGAAACGCTAAGCCCAGAGTCTAAAAAGTTTAAAAGTTTGAGCAGGGCTCAACAATCTAGGTCAAAAAGGAAACTTAAGGACACTCTACAAGATAAACCTACGTCAATGAAAGTTCAAGCTTTTGTGAAATCACTTAAAATAAATCATAACCCTCTACCCCATCAATCAGCAAAAAGCTTAGAAACTATAATCAGCTTATGCCTTACATCAGAAACTGCAGCAGTGGATATTTTGAACAAAATTCAGCAGTCATCCGAGCCATACACACCTGAAAATGCACTTTCTATCTTCATTGATAGAAATTTAACTGTTCAAACATATAATGAGTTTCGTTTGGACCATAAAAATCGTGGAGATGACATATACCCCTCTTATTACAAATTACTTGAGGCAAAAAAAATGTGTTACCCTGACCGAATCCAAATATCAGAATCTGAAGCATCTGTGCCTGTTGAAGAGTTATTGCAGCATACTTTGAATCGTATACTTCAATTAACTGATGAAGTTTTCAACAACTATTGTGAAAATAAAAACATCCAAACAATAGAATGCAATTTCATAGGGAACTGGGGATTTGATGGATCTACTGGTCAGTCTTTATACAAGCAATCCTTTTTAGATAAAGATGTGGACGAAAATAGTATGTTCGCGACTACTTTCGTTCCACTACAAATTACAACGAATAACAGTATGGACATATTTTGGATGAACCCTTCGCCGCAGTCATATCGTTTCTGTAGACCAATTCATATTCAGTACAAAAAAGAATCCAGCGAATTGGTACTAAACGAAAAACAAATCATACAGGAACAAATAGATAACCTCACCCCCTTCCATATGGAAACATCAAAAGGCCACAAAATAAAGATTCATTGTCAATTGGTTTGTGCTGCTATAGACGGCAAGATTTTAAATATGCTTTTGAATACACCATCTCAGCTTCGCTGCCCATATTGTCATTTGACTTCCAAGCAATTCAATAATATTGACAAGGCTTTTTCGACACCGATTGTAGATGACAGTTTATTGGCTTACGGGGTTAGCCCTTTACATTTCTGGATTCGATGTTTGGAATTTGTACTAAAACTTGGATATAAAGTCGAAATTAAGAAATGGCGCGTCAACAAAAACTCCAACGAAGGCCGCTTGGTAGAAGAGCGGAAAAAAAAAATTCAATCCGAAATAAGGGAAAAAGTGGGTCTCTTAGTGGATGTAGTGCGTCCTACTTCAGGCTCTACAAACGACGGAAACACGGCCAGGACCGCGTTTTCAGATCAACATCGCGGAATACTTGCTGAAATTTTAAATCTTGACAAGTGGCTTTTGGACCACTTATATATAATTTCAACAGTATTGTCCAGTAATTTACCGATTGATACTGAAAGATTTGCAGCGTTCTGTAAAAACTTGGCGTATAAATACATTGAAAAATATGCGTGGCATCCCATGACAGTCACACTACATAAGATTTTAGTTCATGGTGCTAAAATTATTAACTCGTCATTACTACCCGTCGGAATGTTATCAGAACAGGCAGCAGAATCACGAAACAAATTCTGGCGATTTGATAGAGAACATCATACTCGGAAAATCAGTCGTGAAGCCACAATATCCGATTTGTTTCACAGAGCTTTAGAATCGTCAGACCCGGTCATTTCCGACTATACATCAATTAAAAGAAAACGCAAAGCAAAAAAAAATCCGTTGCCGGCATTAGCAGTTAGTCTACTGAAACCTGTGAATGTATATGAAAACAGTACCTCATTTTATGCAGATGACGAAAATTTGGTTATTCCGAATGAAAGCGAATAACCAAAAAGCATTTACTTACATGCATTTTAACCACCGATAAAAATAAATATAAGTCCGGATATTCGGAGGTGACAACCCTAACCAAAATATAAAACACCAATATATTTTGAATAACGCGGAACTAGATAGTGGTTTTCATAATATTGATAGAATAACGTATGAAGAATATACTGTAAAAATATCTCGCTCTAATATGGCATTATACTTGAAATAATAAATATAAATGAAATACGAAAAAAACATTATTATTTAATAATCTGTTAACATTACATAATCCAAAAATGGACAGAATGTTTGTTTTTTTAAATGTAAACAATACGTTTAATCAAATTTTTAAATAGTCGTTAATTTTATTTTATATTAATGTTTTTGTGATTTTCCGGATCCGGATATAGGGAAACTTTCCATTTTTTTTTTGTCGAAACTAAAGGTCGTATTGATGCCGGATTTTCAATGTAGTGCTTAGAATTATATAAACTAACGATTTTAACAATAAAAAGGGCATGAGACAAAATCGGGGTTTGTAAAACACCGTGCGGGGTTCAATATTTACTTATCTCCGAGACAGTATTAGCTAAGTCCCTAATAAGCTTTCTAATGGTTTTATCCATTTTACAACCTTCTTCTAGTGAAAAAAAAATAATGAAGTTACTCTTCGAAAATACGAGTAGCACCAAGAAAAATAAATTGTAATGATTACTCGTATTATAGTATGAATAAATTTTATTGAGTTTCCCAAATCTGAGAGATCAAACGGTTTATAGATTGGGTAACTCTATATTGTTTTCTAAAGTTTATGCGAACACTACACATTGAAATGAAACAACTTTTACGGGTCTACTCGCGTTTATTTTACACATTACTTTTTAATGTTTATTCTGACGTTTCGAACCCTTTGCAGGGTCCGTGGTCACAGAGAGACTGAGGTATTGGTCGTCTCATAATTAGTTAGTAGCTTGTATACCCTCATTTAAATTTAATCAGGTGCATTCCGTTTTACGCAGAAAAATGGAAGGAAATGAGGGTATACAAGCTACTAACTAATTATGAGACGACCAACACCTCAGTCTCCCTGTGACCACGGACCCTGCAATGGGTTCGAAACGTCAGGATAAACATTAAAAATTAATGTGTAAAATAAACGCGAGTAGATCCGTAAAAGTTGTTTCATTTCAATGTGTAACCCTGCTTTTACAATTAATAAATTCATAAAGTTGCACAAAACCGGCCGTTGTGGAGATCCTTGGGGGAGGCTTTTGTCCAGCAGTGGACGTCTTTTGATTGAAATGATGATGATGATGATGATGATGATGATGATGATGATGATGATGATTATGAAGTTCATGAGGCTGCCAATTGTTATGATTAACTATTTAAGGATCGTAGTTCTTGGATTATTTTTAACTGTTCTTATCGCTTGTTGTGTAGCCTAGGAGTAATTTCGTATATTGAATTCCCAAACAATCTTCAAAACTCTTTCCGATGTTAGAACATTTACGAACATTTTACAGAACAAAATGTTAACAAGAAAAGATTTAAAAAGTTTGTTCAGCTGATTTATGCAATTTGAAACTTTGCATAATGGACTTTAAATTGCTTATAGACAGTTTTCCCCTGAACACTCATTAATTAGCAGTTCGATAACTAATCGCATCAGACGGTGAGCAAATTGACCGGAGCTTCAGTAAAACATTGAGGGAAGCCTGCAATCAGCTGTGTATTGTCTGAAAACCTCAAATAATGATAATGTTCAAATCCGTTCATATATTATGAGGGTGTGAAAAGGGTAACATACGTAACGAGAGAGGTTCATATCAAGCCCTTCTAAGTGATTCCCCTTGTCTGTTATGCTATTTTTTTAATACATTCAGAAAACATTTTTTGTTTTGAACTTACAATGGAATATTTAAATCGAAACTGAAAATATACTTTCAGATAGACGACAAGGAAACCGCAATATCTCCGTAGTTCAGATGGAGAAACAATGTAAGCAAATAATATGTTCGCAATAAAGTTTATTGGTTTTTAAAGTTGCCGCTCGGTCTTCGAAAGGTCTTGTGTGCGAGTTCCGCCTTAGGGTGTTAAAGTAGCATGTTTAATTTAAAAAGAAACGGTTTATACAGGGTGAATGCAAAGAGGAGCTCGATAACGCACCCGGTTTGCGAGTGCCGAGGTTTGGCAACTTTCGCAAAGCCAGTCATCGGGTAGGTGATGAAGGACAAGGCCAAAAATGTATTATCTCGAGCTCCTCCGTGCTTCGGAAGACACGTAAAACCGTTGGTCTCGGCTGCATTAGCAGTAATTACCAACCACCAATCCGTACTGGGCCCGCGTGGTGGTTCATGGCCCGTTCTCCCTATCCATCCATTGGGAAGGCTCGTGCTTCAGCATTGGGTACATAAACATGAGCTGATGTTGATGATTATGGTGATGATGATGATTGCAAAGCTTGCAGCATATTTCTCTACCATATTGTTAATAAGCTAGCAATGGCAGTTTCAAATTTTTGCTTCTAATTTCATTAAATTCGAACTAGATTCAGAAATCGGTCTTATAGCCTTGATACATTTCTATAAAAACAAAGAAAATGTGTTATCTATCACTGAAGGTTACGTGCGGACGGCAGATAGGTCGGTTTCGACAAAAAACCGTTAAAGAGCGAGACAGTCTTAGCGTACCAGATCTATGTCGACGGGCAGTCGTTGGGCCATGATAAATTATGTGGAAATTGTGTGGAAGAGCTTTTGTAAGGTTATGTTGATTTAATGTTGATTGACGACCCCCGGACGAGAGGCTAGCTCGAGGAGTCCTTACATGGGGCGTCATTGAATCAAGTGAAGATTTAGCTCTGACGTTTAAGTTATTCACTAAGATATACAAGATAGTTAGTTTAAATTTACACTAATATTTCATCTAATATCTGAATCATACTGTAGAGATGTCTCGAAAAACTAACTTACACACGCAAATAAGTTGGAAAAAGATACGCAAAAAGCTACTTGTTTCTTTAATTTTAAAACGAAGCCCTGTGCCCTGTTTGTCAAAACTTACAAGTCTACACGTTCACAAGTTACACTTTATAAGGAAGTTTTTAAAAGTTCGTGTAAATTACGTTTATCAAAAAATATTTACAAGGTATTTAAAACTTAACGTTTGTAGATTCTACTTGTAAGTTCTAAAATCAAAAACTATTCCCATTTTTATGTAAGTTTTTTAATTGAATATGCTCTATTTAAACGCTTGACTGAATGGTATATGGTAATATGGACGGGACGAAAAAAGTAGTAGCGACGATATAAATAATTTGAAGAGTAAAGTATTCGCGGCAAGGTTTTGCGATTTATCTCGAAAAATGTCTAGAAATTATAGTAAAATAACGGTTTTACAACTGATTCGCGACAAAAAAGACATTTTATTTGGTACATTTAACGACAGGTTGTCCAAAAATAAAAAAAGAAGAATGGAAGAAAATTTTAATTACCTACATCTCAGTCGCTTGGTTTGGTAACTTCTGGAAAAGATTACACCTAAGTCAGTGATACATTTTACTCAAATTTAAAAAGGGATACTTTGGTAAGTATGTTTTAATCATAATTACATTAAACATTTATTATATTTAAATAGGTACTTAATGTAATTATTGAAAATATCATCTCCAATAAATTACAGTGAAAAAATTAAACGCCCACCCGACCCAGCCAGGAATCGAATCTGGGTCTTTCGCAATCCGGGCGGCTGCACTGACCGCTATGCTACGCTATGTTATCGGTCACCTGGTGGTCGATCGAAGCTCAAGGAGTTATCGCTGAGTAACATAGGCTATGTTAAAAATAAATTAAATAAAATACTAAAAACGACAATTTAATTTTCCAATACAAAATGATTTGCTTGTTTTGTTGTCATGGAAACCATTTATTATATTTAACTCAATGATGGAAACTGTCAAAGCGGTACGAAGTCCGCCGGGTCAGCTAAGTTTTGCTATAAAATAAAAAGTCCACAACAGTGTGATGGAGGCCAGATTTAACAAATTTCCAGTCCAGGTGCCATACCTATCGTGACACACTACTATATTGAGACGTTATTTTAACAGACTTGGAACAATGTACTCTGAATATCCGCACCTGATTTAATGCTATCTAACATAAGCCTATTTGCCTCGACTTCTAAGGTTATGCAATAAATGAACTTTAAATATTTTAGTTGCATACGTGCAAAAAAACAAAAATGTAAAAATGTGTCCTAAAGCTCCACTCAGCATTTGTAGCATTGAATAAATACACGTTACACCGCTACAGTCAAAGCGAGAAGCTGGAGAAACAAGGGGGCACTATAAGTGTTTGCTTTGCATTGCTATACTGTAGGAAACAGAAAGGATAGGAGTTAAACTAAGCAATTGACAAAGGAACCGTTTTGTCTCTCCAACTTTCCAATAAGTGGCTAAAGAGCCGGTGAACAACTGAGGTCGACTTAACTTGTACAGTCACCAGCAAAAGTCGATAATCAAATCCGGATTCCGATACTAATTGCTGCCGACGCCGACGGCGAAAACGCATTACATCTCCTTGTATTTTTAGATCATTTATTATTATAAGTAATGCTTTTGTTTTATCTTTTTTTCATATCATTATTGTTACTAACTTTTACCGAATAAATAAGAGGCTTGTTAGAAAATTTTGGGGTTTTTCCACAAATCTTACAAGGAACTGAGAAACAAACCCATAGTTAGTCATAGTAAAATACTCGTGTTGGGTATTAAGTAAGTGAGCGTCGACTAATAAAAAATATTATAATGACTATGTGTGTTGATAATTTTATTTTATTAAATTTACAAAAATCTTAGTTATATAATGGTATTATAAATGTGATCTTTATTTTTTAAAATTATTCCTGTCATATCTTTTGGTTATGCACCAAAGCAAGGTGATTTTTCTTTATGAAACTACCTATATTCTTGTTATCATTTTTTTATCTAAAACAGTACGTGAACCTCTGCTATTGTATAATATAGTTGCGTTGAACTTTTTTCATTTCAAATTATACTATGGTTTTGATCATTGACATTAGCTGTTGACTGTACCTACACTTCCTTTATCGACCGTTTTCCCTTCCATCCTTAATAAGAATGGAAATTAGGATTTCGGTTGAAGATTGCGAGTGAAGTGTGCTTCTTTAACTAATCGTCTGATACCGTCTGGTAAGAACGTAGGCTAAGCGCTTTACGACTGTGGAATAAGAAACGGTACAATTTAAATTATTACATCTTCAGCGTGATGATTTGAACCTGGACGATGCTACTCACCCTTGCCTGTATACCCAGCAGTGAGCAAAGACGAATGTGGATGAAGATGATGGTGATTAGCCAAAAAGCCAATGGAACAGGAACAAGCATAATCATAAGTCTATCCTGGTGCATCGCCTGAATAGACGGGTATTCCACCTTGACAGCTTGGCGTCTGCGCTATGGGCCCCGCAAACCCAATAGCCAGCTGGTGGTTTACTTAACAATTAGTGATGATGATGTGAAGGACCTATGTCCTTAAGGTAAAGACCTATGTCTTAAGGTAAGGTAAATCGCTAAGACCTAAGTGTGGCATGTTGGATCCAAAGGACTAAAAGTATATTGATTTCTAGAGGGACAGTGTTTTTATTAGTAGTTAGTAAAATTAATTAATGTTTAAAGAACATGTACTTCTGAGGTTGTATAATGTGCTAGTGTTCCAATCATGGATTCAATTAATATAATATGGGACGTTTGCTTCAACCCTGCACCGCGTAACTGATGCAAATACCATAACGTATCATTTAGTAAACCAATATTAAATAGCAAATCCGAGCGCACCAGGCTGGAAAGCCTCGCCGCAGTTGATATTAAAAATGTTCCTTGAAAACTAAAAATAAGGCTGTTATGGAATATTCCTGCTACTTTTGCATCGGAGCTTATGCCAAGGCTTTAGTTTAATATCAAGTTATGTGGGTCTAGACGAAAGAGGACTTTAATGGAATACAATTTCAAATATAGCAACGCACATTGTTTCAACCAAATGAAAAGATAATACAGCGTACCGCCGACCTCTCGAGTGAGGTGAAGGTCAAGGTCGGTTGCGTTACTGCCTCTCTTCCCGGCAGCGTCGTTGGACATATCAACGTATCTCAATTACGGGAAATAAAAACAACGGAAAATATGTTATATTTGGAGCAGTGCAGATATATAAAAACTTACCTAATGATGGAAAAAGAAAAAGTGTACGAGTATGACGTTCGATCTTTTTTTATAAACCAAATAGAAATAGTTTGATAAAGAGAAAAAATGTAATTGTAAAATTAATCTTCAAATAAACTAACGTTTAAGTTACGTAGTTAGATAGATAGATAATACTCGTATAACGTATGTATTTAAAAATCAAGTAAAAAAAGAACCGTGTTATTTATAAGCTTTAAGTCAAAAGAAGATAAGACCTAAGACAGCGCACTTTACTCGGAAGCCACACCTAAGTCCTAGCTGACATTGCGTCGCCTAAGTTCTAACACCGCGTAAGTCCAAAATTTGTAATTTTTTTTTTTGCATGTCATTCGATAGATAATAGAAAGACGCACCTCTAGACCAATCAGAAACAGGCATTTTGACCGATGGAAGCGTTTTATTTTGAAAACAAAAACATAATTATTATGTTCGTGATATATAAAATGGCACGATATTTTTGCTCTCCTGAAAAGTTGTCATTTTTGACTTCCGCGGTGTTAGAAATTAAGCGACGATTGGCTACAGCTATCGTTTACCAAATTATGGTCTACTGTCGCGAAGTCCTGGTCCGCCTCCTTGTCCACGCGAGCAATGTGCGGTCATACTTAGGCAGGTGAATATTCCTCTCATTAATTACAATTTAGGTGATTTGGCTTGATGTTCTCTCACTAACCATCTATATCTTATTAGCTATCGATCCCTGCAGAGTTAATATGCTTAGCGAGGCATCTGCATTATAGTCGATCCCCAGCCAATGAGAATAATAGAGACTACAGCTTTATAAGCGGCTTTGCCTATGATACCGCAGGAGCAGTCTCGGAGTTTAAGCTCGTAGTAAAAGACACGCTTTATTACCCTCTTATCGGCCGTTTGGAACTTATTTCTACACCTGAGGCTCTCACCGCTTCAGTTACAACTGGATGTCGCTGATGTTTGCAAGAGTTTGCTTACTTCTTATGCGTTGGTCAGCAAATGAAAACTATTCAGATTGCGTTTTTACGTATCGGGAACTGAATATCGTCTGAATATAACTTATTTGGCGAAACAACTGGCGACAACTGGAAACAATTAAAATTGGACTGTTTGTGGTCGTGTAAACAGAACACATTCGAGCGCAATATGCCGGAAACCACCGAATCGGCCTCAGTTCTGCTGATGCTCTGTTTTGCTCGCCTACCAAATAATCATAATGATTATATAGTAATAAACACAACATAAAGACTTAACTTAAAAAAACAGAGAATCATAAATTTCAAATTAAAAACTAAATACCTATAAGTTGAAGATGTCCTCTAACTGTTCTCATGGGAATGGTCCTAATAATGCTGGCAACATTGCCATCTTGTTACCGGAGGCTTGAATAAGGCGAGCACGTAACTTTTTACCAAGCTGCCTAGCCTAGATTTCAGGCTGTTAAACAAAGGGTGGAAAGAATACCCTTGCGGAGTTTTTTGCCCTACGCAGTTTCAGATCCCTACCTTTCCCGATATATGTACGTCAGAGCTCAAATTGTAGCATTAATTTTAAAGATTATTGAACTTTTTTCCTGTATCTTTGACGATAGTTAGCACTAGGCTATAAAAACACACAATTATATACGTAAATGAAGAGTAAAGTTTCCCCAGTGAAAGCCCATGTGCTTCCCTCGTAACAGCGTGCATACGTCAAGTTAATGTTCTAAGGCAAGGCTCACCACAGAGTAATGTTCGTTGCATAACAGATGTACGGACGGGCAATCATAAGCGACGCTATAAGGTTTATAGTTAGGGCCATTACCACCGATGCCAAGTGCAACAGTGCTGCCAAATTTGAGACTGAGCCTTCGCTGAGTTGATAGGAACAAGTATGGTATGTGGGTTTTCAGTTAAAATTTTGTTTGTGGAAGTAATTTTCAATCATCAAATTAAATTACATTTGTGAGTTTACAACAATAAACCGGTTTATTCGCAGTTTGCTGAGCCGCTCCATCGATTTATCATCATGTAAATAATACTCTTCATATTATGTTAAATTTTTTTGGGCTTTTATTCCATTGCATTGGGAATGAAACCTGCAAGCTTTTGGTGGGTATTCTTCTAAACAACATTTAATATTTTTTGCAAAAAGTCAACATAAATTAGTATGTAGGGTCACAGTGGGCAGTGCTATTAGAAGGGCGATCTGATAATATATTTTGGTGGTATTGTTTATGATTAAAAACTGTCAAAAATCATTCAGTTTGTACTCTTGAAGGTAAGTTTTAGAAACACTTATTTATTTTATACTTCCTAAACACCGTTTACTTTTTATAATTTGTTGACTATAATGTGGTGCAGGCAATATAAAATAAAAATATCTATACATTCTCATTTACCTTTGTGCTCCAACCAAAAACTTCCGTCGTAAGTTTTAAGCAAATTCTCTTCTATTAAAGTCTATAATGTGGAATACTTTTGGCCTTGTTTCACGTCAAAAAACATAAACTAGATCTTTACTTAAAAGCGATGATACGCGACGGATAACTCAATATGGCCTTGGGTTTGGACCACGTTAGGACTGTTTTCTGGTTAGCTCTACTATGTCTTTTTCTAAGCTCTATTCTCGCTAGCTCTATCAAAGTCATTTTTCATAGTGTTTAATGGTTCAAGGGAAATCCTGAAAAACCTTGGTTACCTAACTAAAAATTAAAAGAAAAAAAAACCTTTTAAAAACAATCTTTTAATAAAAAGAGAACTAAAAAGTTAAAAATAATTTAATACTAATAATAAGAAAAAAATATCATTATATAGATACCAACATTGCAACCTTGAACGATATAATTAACCTACTTCGTCTACGTCACAATAATCCTTTATCGTACATACATAGTTACAATTTTTTTATAAATAAAAGCGTGTTATATTTTGATGGAACATTAAGTCTTTAATCGCCGTGGTGGTCACCGGTGACCGACAAACAATAAATTTTCTATTGTGTCTGGTTTTGAGGCAACATTTAGCATATTACAACTTCATTATTTTTCTTTTGCAATCACAATGTAACACGCTTTTATTTATAAATAAAATTGGGTCTGTGATAAAAACGCAAAGATTTAATACAAGGTGTAAAGGTTTAGGGTTTAATAAAAATATGTAACTAGGTATGCTATATGGGATTATTGTGACGTAGACGAAGAAGGTTAATTATCGTTAAAGGTTGCAATGTAGGTTTACATTTCTAATGGTATTGTTTCTTATTGTCAGGTTTAAATAATTTTTAACTTTTTAGTTATATTTTTATTAAGTTTTAAAATTAATTATTAAGTAATAAAAGCTTGTTTTAAAAATATTTTTTTCTTTTAATTTTATTTTTAACTTTTAATATTTTTGATACACCCTCATACCATTCAGCTCTCGGCACGTCCTCACCTTGGCAATGGGTCATCCATCTAATCAAAGACAAATCCACATTCATAACAAACGGAACGAACGAACGAACTTATTTTCCCGAGTTCCTATGGCCATCTTCAAGCTCCATGATCAGACCCTGGTTACTATCTAGCACCAAAGTACTCGTCAAGACGGATCAAACGAGTCCAAACTCGATGGACTTGTGTCGTTTAACAACCGAGTTCCTATGGCCACCTTCCGGTTTCATCATCAAATCAGCTCCATGTCATAATAATTTTGCATTGTCATTCGATTTACACGTACATGCAAAATTTCAGCTCAATCGGTATTCGGGAAGTGGATCAAATTTAATTAATCCTTTATTGTACATTAAAATTACAGTCTATTTAACTTGCAAGATTTGATTACAGACAGACAAACATCGGGATAGGTGAAAATAAATAAAAGCTTGTAAAAAAACCAACCGCGTCCAAGATAGTTCAACTTTTACGACCGCTGAAAAGCACTTACCACCGCTACGCCACCAACTCCCCTTCCAGCTAAATACAGGGACACAGGGTTAATACGAACACGATAAGAACACTTACCCGCCCCCAGCCACCAGGATCATCTGCATCGTGCTGGCTTCGGAGTCCGCTCCTACAATCACCTAACATCGCGGCAGGCAGCCATGGCCGGCCTCACTCCATCCTCACTCAGTCACTCGTAGTACCACTGCATTCCAATGAACTCCACTGTTCCACTTGGTGAAAACCTTAATTGTTCACTCATGATTGTTACGCGACTCTTTTACTGGGGGCGGTGTTACTATTGTAGAAGACAGAAGCGTTGTGTCAATAAAAAAACTGTTGGCATGGAATATACTATTATTTCGGAACGCTGATGATTATGAATGATTACACTGAATGTATCCTAATTTATTTAATTATCGATAACTACTAATAAAATTTGTTTAGTTATATTATACAGGATTCGCAATCCATCATCAACATCATCATCATCTCAGCCAGAAGACGTCCACTGCTGGACAAAGGCCCCAAGGATTCCACATCTTCGTAATCCAACTAAATCAAACTGAGGGATTCCAAAAATAAAAAAAACATTTTTTTTAAGGAACCGAGCCAGCGATTTTAAAGAGATACAAAATTGTTCGACAGATACCGTGGGTTTTACCGGTCATTGAACCCATTAAAATATCTTAAATTATTTACGATAGCGGCACGCAATATGGTGACTGTGTTGTGTATTTTTTAAAAGAACGCAAAGCTTGCCCATGCAAGGTTAGTTTCAACGACTTGCGACTGTTGTACGGGATTTGACCCAGTTCACCTCTTGTTTGTGTATGAGAGTTTAGGAAAGTTTATGAACGCAGTTTCACTCTAATGATTTGGTTCCTCGGCACATTTCCCTGTCTCAGTTTCGGAGTACTCCATACTGATCTGGATTGCTCACTTTAAGTAGTATAATAAGTATTATTATTTATTTATTATTATTATTATTAGCCCTCACTGTCCCACGGCTGGGCAAAGGCCTCACTCCATTTCTTCCACCCATTGCAGTCCTGAGCTAATTGAAAGTAAGTATAATAGATATATTTAAAAAAACCCTAAATTTATTAAGCATCTGAAAACCCACCGCTATTTTAAATTACAACATTTGCCTAAGGCAATGTATAATTAATTAAAACACTTAACTGCAACGCTGTCATTAATATTACAGCATTTGATTGGTGAAGTAAACGAGTTTAAATTTTACATGACAGGCCTTAACCAGGCATCACAATATTCGATTCAAAAGTAGGGTTAGTTATTGAGGGTTGGGTCTTTTAATATACTTAATTTATTCTGCGTTGGTGGGACGGTCTCGTCGTCTAAACGTAAAACTAGCACTTAGCCCGCGACTTTCATTCCGTAAAAATTTTTTTATTTAAATAAAATATAGCCTATGACCACCCTGAAAGTCCATTCTAAATATTAATGAAATTAATAATTAAGTTTTAGTAAAGATTAGTGGGAGACCGGCGAAGTACGAGACGTATGGAGAGATTTGAGGGAAACTTCATAGTTAGCAATAATAGTTTATAAATGTGTATAATATATTGCACGAGTGAATAGACAAATATAGATGTTTGTATGTTTGAGACCTACATAGCCGTTACCTGTTCACGTGATAAAGGGGAGGTTTCTATTATTAACTCATCATATACAATGTGTTTTCTATAAAACATTTCTAGGTCACCTTAGAAAGCCTACTTGTTAACCACTATTTTTTGTTAATATTTTGCCACCCTTTGGAATAGTTGTGTTTTATTCATCTTTAACATGTTATTATCATCGTGTAAACGACAAAACGAGATAATTATCGATGACTTAATTAAACTCAATTATTGGAATGGCAACATGGCAAAAAAAAGTAAAATTTATGGCAACAAATTATGTTATTACACTCGTACATACAAAACTAAACCTTATAGTTAGTAATAAGTAAGGTCTAAAGGCTGGCGCAGACGAAGGACAGTGTTTCACTTAGTTTTTCGTCCGCAAATAGATCAGCGAGGGCCCTAAATAATTCACTGTACAGCTATATATACTGTAAGTGTGTACAGACTATTTGTCGTCAAATATTATTTTAACCCTTGAGCCACCACTGCTGGATATAAGCTTCCCTTTCAACATGCCAAGTTATTAACTTTATATCGTCAATCCCAAAATAAATTTGTCTCGCTTATAACTTACATTAAAACAACTAATTAGTAAGTTTGAGCCTAAAAATAATAACACGTTATTATAACGTCAAATGTTATCATTTCACTAGCAAATATACAATTTTAGAGTACTGACTAAGATATTCACCGTACATACTTTGATACGGCAAATTAAATTCGAGTTTTGAATAGCACGTGGGTGCCGGTAGGTGGGTGAAGGGTAGATATTATTTTATCGGCAATCTGTTTAATCCGGTATTCTATAGAATACCTAAGCCCTCTATCGAATGCCTATAACGTTCAGGTAAACTTTGAAATACTATACTATTTATTATTTATTTCAAATCGGTACATCGACAGATTTCAGTCGACACATAAAAAAATATCTTTACTTTGCCTAGATATTCTGTATACCAAGTGAATCGAAATGTTCTTATTAATTGATTATTATTATGGTGAAAGAATTTTTTAAATCGGTCCAGTAGTTTTTGTGTTTATTCGTTGCAAACATACATATATACAAAAATACAAAGCTTTCCTCTTTATAATATTAGTATAGATTAAAACGTTATATCAACAGTATTTATATCAAACCTTACACACCCCTAATTTTTTTTCCCTTATTTCCTACTAACATACCCGGCGGACTTCGTACCGTATTTCTTTTTTTTTATACAACCTATGTTACTCAGCGCTAATGGTAAAAGAATTTTTTAAATCGGTCCAGTAGTTTTTGAGTTTATTTCTTGCAAACATACAGACATACAAAAATACAAAGTTTTCATGGCATTTTATACATTAGGCATTGCGTACATTAACTAGGCAGGGTATATAATGATGAACGATGTGTAAAGCATTGTATAGTATGACTGTGTATTCGATGTAATGTTTGAATTTTATGCTATGGCGGTAACAGATTCAAGAAATATCGAATTTCCATGTCACTCGTGAATCCAGAACGATGTGCGGATGTTTAATAATTCTAACGACATTTAGGTATTTTAGATTTGTCGTTCAAGTGAAAATTTAATTATGATTCTATTGAAATATTCATCATTTAAAAGGCACACTGTTTGCTTCTTTGTTGTTATGGTACCTATGAAGTATAAATAAAATAGTTTTTCCATCGGTGCCGCTCAAATGTTGCTTATAAATACTGTTTAGGATAATTAATCTTATGAAGTTTAAGTGAATTCTGTACGTACTCAATGGGAATAAACTTTTTTAAACCTATCAGTACCGCTTGTAACTCTACGTCTGTTACAGAACGCGGTGCGGAGTGCCGGAGACAGCTCGAGCTCTTTCTGTACTCACGTTTTTAACCCTTAAATTGTTTCTGTCTGTTCTATGTGACGTGTTATAAAAACGCACCTAGTTTGAAATGAAGTGATAGTTGGGTCTCTCACCCTGCGCATTGCTTTTAATAGGCTATCCTTTTCACACTTATATGATTGAACCTCTCTCTCTCAATTAGTGCGTTGTATCAATCATTTCAAATATTGCAACGTCCGTCTTAGTTTGCGCTCGTCGAAAATATTGCTATTGTGTGAGTGTTTCATTGTTTTATATTATTTTTATGTTTAGTTTAGTTAAAGTAATCATCGATGAATAGTGATCAATTGTTTTTATAACTGTAGTACTAGTAACTTTTTCTTATTATTTTGTATATAATGACTTACCTGATGTTGTTCCTACAAAGTGTGTTTTATTTGCTGATGATATTTCAGTTATTGTGACATCCAGGAATGATATTGACAAGTACATTTATGAATCGATTATTAATAGCATTATTGACAAAATTTCAGAATGGGCGACATTTAACAATTTATGTATAAATTTAAATAAGACATATTTTATACAATTTAGTAATTATGGTACATCCACTGAAAAACTTCAAATAAATTATAAAGATCAACCTATTAATGAAACAAAAGAAACCAAATTTCTTGGAATTATATTAAACAATCATATTAATTGGAAAGCTCATATTCATGGCGTAGCTCCAGATATTACATGCAAACCTTTCTTTTGTAAATTAAAAAAAAAAATACACTGCCATGTATGTATATTTCAAATTTGGTATGTTTTGTCAAACTTAGACTTACATACAGTGTGAAACCAAAGATTACTCTTTACACAAAGAATTGCTCAGCCATGTGCGTTAAAGTATTCAACGCCTTGCCAGCAGACTTTAAAACTTTGCCATAGACACGATTCCGTAGATTTGTTAAGCGATGGTTACAGGAACAGTGTTTTTATTCTGTTGATGAATATCTCGATACCATGTTTAGATTGAGACATCAAAGTTGAGAATGGTCTTATATTTTTGTTTATGTTTTTCTTATACTTTTGATATTGTTATATTTATTATGCTGAATCTACTTGACAAAAAATTTTACTTGAAAATTTATTTTGAGGGTTAATATTATTGTAATTTATAAACAAACATTTGGATAATTAATTAATTGACATTGTAGTAGGTACCTAATTATAATTAATAAACATTTGCATACTAAATTAGCGAATCATTAATGAACTTTTTATAATTTTAACATTATGTATTTACCATGTTTCTTGTGAATAAATGATTTGATTTGATTTAAATTCAAATAAATTAAGATGTCCCTTAAAACGGACATTGCCAAGTAGGTTCCATAAGGAGTCACTATTATGTTTGTCACATGTAACGGACATTGCCTAAAAGTAAGTTTGCTTATATTTGTCATTTTTAACGGATATTGCCAGTTAGTCACTAGTTGTATTTTGTTAATTTTTCTTTTAAAACTTTCGCAAAGGCCGGTCGGTCATCGGATGGGTGACCAAAAAATTAATCATCTCGAGCTCCTCCGTGCTTCGGAAGGCACGTAAAGCCGTTGGTCCCGGCTGCATTAGCAGTCGTTAACAACCACCAATCCGCACTGGGCCCGCGTGGTGGTTTATGACCCGTTCTCTCTATCCATCCATAGGGAAGGCACGTGCCCCAGCAGTGGGGACATAAAATGAGCTGATGATGAATACAAAAAATAATAATTTTTGTTTTATTATAATAGTTATTTTAGTTTATTTTTATAACTAACAGTAAAAAGTTTAATTTTGTTGCTATTTTAAATATTTATGATAATTAATAATTTAGTTTTTTATGTGTTAAGCTTTTATTTTGCAATTGAATGTAATATTTATATGTTCCGTGGTTTCTAAATTGTAACTTGATCTTAAAACTAGTTATAAAACTTATATTTTCTAATAATGTTATAATTTTTTCATATCATTCTGTTAACACGTTAAGCTGGCAATGTCCATATTATAGGACATTTATGATGCGCCCAAGGTTTGTAGATTAGTTGGCAATGTCATTCATAAGTGACATTAAAAAAATCTATGAAGATACATTAAAATTGTCAAAATTTTCCCATAAGTGTTCTTTATTTACCACTAACAAAATATATAATTTTAAAAAAGGTCCAAAAAACTTAGGGATAAGAGACTGCCAATTTAAGGGTTCATTTCCGTTTTAGATATAGCATTGTACTGCCTAACGAGTCTAGATATAGGTGCGTGGTATCCTAGACACGATTTGGACCCCTCCGGTTTAAAAATAATAAACCTAGATAGATGCCCTTGGTAGTGTGGAAGGCGCGCAAATGGATACCAATGCCAAAAGATCAGGAGCATCAAGAATACCGATCACTAATTTATAAAAGAATGTCATGTCGAGCATTCGTCTACGATCCGAGAGGGAAGACATTTTGAAGACATCATTGAAATTTCTTCAATTGTTGCTAAAAGTCAGTTGTTGACCCCTATTTTTAATGATTATTATTAATGTCAATTACTGGTTCCTGACGAGCACTGGTGCAAATATCCTAACTCCATATTCATTGTGTTTTAATATGAATCTATTGATACCATTATGAGTTACGTATTATAGCTACCGCCCGCCCGTACATCTAGTATCGACAACAATACTGACAACGCTTCAGCAACTCCTCGTTACTTTGAATAATTGCATAAATTTCCATTAAATTGCGGTTCGATTGCCCTACTCAAGACTTCAATCTTCTACTTTTAATTGTTTTATTGAACACAAATGAAAAACGAAAAACAAACAGCTTCTTGTAGGGTATTGCTTTCAATTCTTTGCAATTCTTATTTGTAAATAAAACCTTACTACAGATGATTTAAAAGTAAGAGTAGTGTTGTGACAGAGCCACGACAGAATAGTTGGTAGTGCACCTGGCCCGTTATGTTATGGGGTGCGGGTTCAAATCCCACTCGTGAGAATTTTTCAACACTTTTTTCAAAATACCTAAATTTATTTATAAATGTCAAAGTACATATGGAAGCGCCATGAAAGTATTTTTTTTACTGTTCAATTAATTATCGTCCTGCATGTAATAAAAATTGCGCGAAATGTCCACCGAACCAGGAAACGGGTTACCATGTTATAAGGAAACAGTCCTCGCGCGCCATATGCACTACCGGTAGTGCAGGGGGCCCGCTAATTATACCTACGACGCGAGACGGGTTAACAATCTGTAAACGGGCATATTCCGTTACATGTTTTACTACGCGGTCTATAAATCGAACTGAATGTACGTTTAAACTGTCCTTTAACATTCGTGGACATTAATTATACTTTATTACGTCCTGTCATAACAGTTCGCCGGCGCACCATCGATTCCGAATTAAAAAATCACGAACACTCCGAGCAACGTTTAATTTTTTATTGTTCGTCATAAAGCTCTTCGTTTCATGGTTCGTTGCATAAGACTACTTACTTGTGAAATTGCTTTGACAGGTACTACGTCCTTTGTTATTGATACGTAATCGGTTACTTTTAAGGTTCAAGTTATAAGTACTCGTAAATAGATGAACTGCAATCCGAGGTAGGGTCCTGTTGGATTTGACACTACTCGTGTTTTTTTATTTAACATTTACTATTGCTTTGCTATCAAGTTTATTTTATCTTATGTTGTTTATTTATCAATCTGTAAAAAAAATCTTTATTTTTTTAAGTGAAGTAAGTTTTTTTGTATCGTTTATAATATTTAAATACTCCGTAATGTTAAATTTTGTACTTTAAAAACATAATATTGTTAATATAATAATTTTATATCTTCCATCAACCAGAAATAAGAGACAAAAACCAATATGATCGATAAATGTAGAAAAAATAAGTATATTATAAAATGTATGTCTTTTTAATTATACATAAATAAACAATATTTCCTTGGACTTCTTGGTGGGAAAGTAAAGAGTCATGTCTGCGGTTTTGTTTTATTTTCTAAAATTTGTGATAATTCGAATATTAATGTGAAATAATGGTGGACTATTAACCGTTAAGTTTTCGTGTGTGTGCATGAGTATTGGCAAATGAAACAAAACAATGCAATGTTACTTTTCAAATTCTCTCAAGAAGTCTGCCCGAGGACCCCTCGAGTATCTCAGTAAAGATGTGGGGCTTTACTAAGTCCTCACGGAATTTGAAAAATGACGTTGCACTGTTTTGTTACATTTGCCAACACTCATGCACACTCTCGAACACTTATCGGTTAATAATCCACTAATATTTCACATAAGCATTCGACTTATCACAAATTTTAGAAAATAAAACAATACCGCGGACATGACTCTTCACTTTACCGCCAAGAAGTCCCTTTTGTAATGTTTATGTGATCATTAATAAATGTTTTTTCTAAATTCTTATTTTTAGTTGTTGGTTGCATTATCTAGCGTAAAACTTCATCAACATCATCATCATCATCAGCCTATACTAGCTCACTGCTGGACATAGACCTCTCCAGGTGCACGCCACTCAGCACGATCCGCGGCTACTCTCATCCAGCTCTTGCCAGCCACCTTGCGAAGATCTTACTAATGTTATGTAACTTGAATACTCATCTATGTACACACGCCTGCATACCACAAACTGTCTATACACTCTCTCAGACTACCAAAAACTTAAGCCTTAAAACCCCCCCACACAGCACTACCTTTTACGATTATTCTTTTACCGTCCAAGCTGTTCGTCTCTGGTATTCACTTCCAGTTGCGATCGGGCGTGCAAAATCTATTCACACATTTAAGGAGCTCGTGAAAAAGTTCTACCTTTCCATTGAACCCTGCTATGCTACAAAACTGTCATATCCGCTACTTTTCTACCTGAGATTACACTCGTGTTATGTTTATGTAGGTTTATTTATTTATATTATTATGGTATATTTATCGTTATTATTAGCAAAAATAATAATAACAATGAACACACTATTCTAGTATGTTTTAATTACAGTTTATTAGCTCTCTCCATCCAACTGGTTGTCTGGAAGAATCGCTTTAAATCGATAAGACCGCCAAATTGTAACTTTGTTAGTTATTTATATTTGTGTTCATGTTTATGTTTTATAGCGTTGCAATAAAAGTATTATCTATCTGTCTAACTGTCAAATTTCCTCAATAGACTTTGGGGTATGGTTAGAGATGTTTTGAAGAAAATTCACAGATTTGGATAGAGTTGATTTGCAGGCGTCAATTGATTCCACTTTCAACTGCTAACTCCCCCTACCTACACAATAGGTATTCTGTTTTAAGTAAACAATTGGTATCTTGTCCGAGCGTTCTCAGCCTGCGGGTGACGCTTTGTATTTGCAACGGAAGCTTTATTCTGTGTTCCGCAATAAAACAGGCGCGCGGAAAATAAAAGCTGTTCCAGCTAATATGGGTTTTATGCGTCAATATGTTTCAGTGGGAACCAAAGGTTGAGCTGGAAGTAAATCTAGCTCAAAGCTAATCCAATACAGTGCTTCGATTCCCTTAATATGTCTCGGTAATCATCGCACTTCCGAATGCAACTGAATATTAATTTCCATGTTCATTAATTATTAGATTTATCATGTTTATTAATTTGCGTATTTTATTGTTGTTTTATTTTGGTTTTTTTGTGTGAACTATAATATATAGAACTGTAAATGTGTAGTCGTTAATCAATTACGTATGACTGAATACGAATAGTATTTTCTCTCATTCTACAATAAATAATAAGTAAATGGAATAGTAGCAACTTTATATACCTGAAAGAAATCCGACGATAGCGGTTAACTGAACTTTGCTGAGAAACATTAAGCAAACAGATGCACTGCACTCTTCCAACACATTTACAATATAATCTTACTATTTGGCAGGTGATTTGCCCTTCACTCTCTCTGCGTGAATTTAATCTTGCCAAACGCCCCCACCCTACACCTCTTCAGAGTAGCGATCTGTTTCCCTAATCGGCCACTTTAGTCCCGCGCCCATTTTAATACGGAAATGCACGAACATTGTTCACAAATCGCAGTGGACAAGTGGCCACGGATAATAACGCGAGTAACAACGCGTGTAGGCAGACATTTCTTTACTATTCATTTCTGTGAAACAGCTGCCTATCTAAGTAGGCTTAAGTTATAATTTAACCACACTTTTTTATCATATGAAAATATAAATAATTAAGTGCTATTTCCGGACGCGAAATATATTTAAAGCAAAATTAAAATTAAAATAATGTTTTTATTACTATAGTTGTGATGCATATACAAATGCCTTAGGACTTAGAGACAAACATACATAACGTTAATGTAATGAAATCTATAATAGTAGACCAAAAAATCCTAAAACGCGTAACGGCTTAGACCTCGCCACCTCTCGACTGAGGGCCGGCGTCGTAAACCCGGCGGTGTACGCGACCCGGTTACGACGCCACTCGTAAAAACAGTTTTTAGGACGACACCACACGTGCTTTTTCTGGCTTCGCCCATAATAAGCTCCCCACCATACTAATGTGTATCTAATTAGAAGTAACCTACACTTCAATTGAGTTGGAGTACAGAACTGTTTTGACTGCAGTGACCGGGAAAACGTGGCCTTCCTTTTTGTTTAAATTGTAATAAAATGAACAAAACCATAAAACTCAATGAGCTTTTAGACGTAACAGCTTTATCAAGCGTACTATCACAGAATAATTAATGGTATGGTTAATTCGCATTGCACAGATAATCTAAAATTCCTGTGGGGATTTATATGAAACGGAAATCGGCTGTGCAACAACAGATTGTACAATATGTAACTAATAGGAAATGAAACAGCGATGGGCCACTAACAGTATATAATGTAAATGTTATGGTGTCCTCGAGCGCGTTACCTCAGACAATGGGATAGCGGTTCGTTCTCAGAGTAATTAGAGCAGAGGGTAGACGACCCTTGAAATGAATTATTCATGATATGTCGATTGCTTTCGATATCTTCGCGGGTGCGTGTGGAAGAATCTTTTTCTTTTGGACTGGAAGCCTTTTGACGGAGAATGCCGTTCCGATTATGTAATGGCGAGTCGTATACCTATGCGATGGGCGGATTAAATCGGATTTAAGTTGAAACAGAATAGCATAATATAGGAACCTCTATACGACTTCTATGGATTCTAGCAAACGTCGTTCATATTACCGATTATTGTAATCCTTAATGACAATAGGAATAATATTATGTGCATAGTTATTATATTGGCAATGATTATACAGATATGCTTTAGCATTTGCCAGTCATCTTTACGTTATGAGTGAAGAGATGTCTGGGCCAAGTTAACCCAGAGAAAAGTTCATAAATATTTCATGTGAAATAAATTGTATGGCTAGGCTTCCAGTCGCTTGACTGGTTGAGGAAAGTCGAAAATCGCGTTTGTTGCGTAAAATAGAAGGTCGAAACATACCAGACGAATGCTATAAAAATGATGATGTAATATCAAATGTTTAACAAAACAAAGAGTGTTTTGCTAACAATGTACTTGTTTAAAACAAATTAGTGGTTCATGGTGACGACACCATAATTCCTAGCCGTTAAAGGCCACTAAGGAATAATATTGTCACTCACCACCTGTCACGTAGAGTGTTGTTAAGGCTGTTTTGAAGCTTTGGTGAAATGTGAACTGGGTTACAATAAGTCTTTGCGGGGCAGATAGATGAAATGATGGTTATTTACATATAATTTTACGCAAATTTTGTTGCGAACAAATTACAAATAAAAAAAAAGACAAAGTGTTGAAAAATTTCACGGTGCGGGTTCGAATCCCGCTCGTGGAATTTTATCAACACTTTGTCTTTTTTCAATAGATAAATGATATTAAAAATAAATCTTATTAAAATTCATATAAAATGATTTGCAGACCCGAGTAACTATTTAAGACAAACCTCCATAGAAACTTGTGAAACAGACCTACCTACTTAACTAATATTACGTCACCGCTTTGACACGTGGATAATGACTTATCAACAAGCGACTATTTTCAAAATTAAATGAAAACATATTAGGGTTATATTATTATATAGGTAATTATCACGCTCGTGTATTTTATTTAAACACTGACTTTTTTCTAATTATTTCAATAGTTTAACTTCACTATAAAACCGGCGACATGGTTTCTAGCCATCTACTTACTTTACTGTTTAAGATCTCTTTAGGCCTACATTTGGATTGTAGACCTTGTATCAAACATAATTAAGGTATGTTTTATATTATGAAATGTTATCTTAATATTCCACAAAACTGTGCAGCTAAATATGCTTATTTCTGAAGCACAGTATTCTCATGGAGTAGCGCCGCAGTTTGAGTCTTAATTTCAATGGATTGTCAAGGTTTTTAAACGCTGGAGCCTAAATGTTCCCCATTAACTGCGTATTTCGAGTAGCTCCTTCCTAATTCACACATTTTTATATTTTTTTTTTAGTCTTGGTAAAGACCAGTTTTTGTAATTACCAGAACTTATTACGTTCGAAGAGCAGCTATAGTTTTACATGAAGATTATCAATCGTCAGATTAAAATATTTACAGCTATCTAAGAACAATCTTTAGTATCTCAAAGTACTTATCTGTTATCATGGCGCAGATTGCAAGACAAAGAAACAGAGTTTGCATCTTCCCATATGCTATTAACCCACTAAACCAAATTGGACCATCGTGATTATGTGCTGTTGTGCATGTGAGAAGGTCTGAGCCCAGCAGTGGGACGTTTGATAACAATAATATTGTGCTACTGTTCCTTTACTGTTTACCTGGGAACGCCAGTGACCAAAAACGGAGAAACTATATTTTTAATGCATAATGATTTTCACCATTATTCCATAAATCACTTGATGCTCTTAAGACGAACCACTTTACCTGTACGTGGACGTCTTCTATGTCACACAGCTCGAGTTTCCAATCAATTTCAATGTATGCTAAACAAGACATGTATTACGTATGCTAGAGATCACATTGCCCGCGTAAACACCCCGCGATCCCTAGGAAGATTCAAATATATTATAACGCTTTAAAAAACTTTGTTCTTTTGACAATATAAGGAAGCTATCAAAATTCAAGTGTGTTAACTTTATTGTTCCTGAAATGTCGTGATTAGTTAGTCAGGTCAGTGTGTGGTATTTTGTACGACGATTTGTTATCAATTATTAACGAAGGTCGAAGGAATGAAAGTTTCGGCGGGGAGCCAACGACGACGCTCGTTTAAATCTTTGCGTAATAAATCATGGATTAGTGCGCCCTAGACAGAAGACAAAAAGTTCAAAGGACGATTCCCGTGATGAGATTCTTATTGCAACTGTTGATTTATTACGAAAGAGTTTTAATAAAATTTATGGCTGTCAGTGGGTTCGTATGATTTTGACGGACTGACTAAAAGAAAGTTATGTAAGTATTATCTTATCTCGTGAGTCGTGAGTGAAACAAAGGAATATTTTTTTTTTCAGTGATCACCACAACTCTGCTGTGAGACATGACGATACAATATTTTTAAGTAAATGCGACGCTTAATTTTCAGTTTGTGAGACTCGTAACAATTAACATAAATAGTATCTAAACTGATGACAAGGTATAAAATAATATGTAGTTATTGCAATAGCTTTTTTTTAGTCTTTGCTGCAGCGTCGCCAAAATTTCTAACTTTATGTTCCCTAAAATATTGTTTAGCGAAGCGTTGGCTGAATATGTCATACTTTTGAACGGAAGCCGTCTGGCGATGCCCAAGTCTCAATATATTTATATAAAACATTAAAGAATGTTATGGACCACGATCGTGGTCTTAGAGACTGGACGTATTAAGACAGAAAGTCGCTTAAGTAGAGACAGAATAAATTAATAACCGACTTGGTATTACATGGATCTCACAACTTTTTACCGCAGAACAACTGAGTTGCGAGACTTGGTTTTTTTTGACAAGTATTGTTTTTGATGGGTTATTTATTTCAACCTCTGTGAGTACTTTTTAAGTAATCTGACGACAAAAGGGCTTTGAGGTTAGTAAGATGATGGCGTAGTAACATTCATCAGAGATTTGAATCTCTGACAGTATGAACCGAACTCATTGTGGCTTATTGCGCGGCGAAGAGAGAAGACATTTCATGAAATTAAATTGGGCTTGCTATCAGGAAAATGAACATTTCATTAGTGAAGTGTTTTCAGAAAAACTTTCTGAAATCCTACCAGAGTCGGATGCCATGAACGAAGTTTCATACGTTTTTATGTTGGTTGAGAGTCAGACGAAATTTTTCTATATTATTTTTTGTGTAAGGAATGTCACAGAACCTTATATTTGATGCACATTTAGATTTATGACAAACCTTTCAACAGACAACAGATCAAGGCGATAAAACCGAAAGACAATTTCTCTAAAACCAATCATAACTTCAATTATTACATAGCAGAATCACTAAATATTACTAAGGTTTTCATTACCATCAATATTACTAATAATGTTTCGTTTTGCGCATGCATTTTCCGTTATACGCTAATAATAAATCAATTGTTAAATCCGAGGGGAACGGGAGAAGGACGCAGCGCCGACGCCAGCCCGGCCAGACACGTTGGCGGCGCGCCACTCAGCGTTGGCACTAAATAAGGAGACCCGCAGAAGGTAAGCTGTGTCTATGAAACAGCGCTCTCTGTCAGTCATACAAGCAAAAGGGATGCAAATACTGTGGGATTCAAGTAAAAAAACTTAAAAACGGTATTTTATTCAATCATAATGTTTCATAAAAAAATAATAGTGTTTTTCTGATAAGTATTACGTGTAAGTATGCATAATTTTATCGTCGTACTATAGTAATCGAAAAAGATAATCATGTAAAAAGATAGGTACTGTTTAGAGGTGACTTTGAACAAATTTCATAATTGTGCATTTTAGAAACAATGACATTGTTGTAAATATAGTATTTTATAACATATTTTTCATGCCGTTGCATGTTGTATAAGTTTATAGAAATTTTTGAATTCTTGCATAAAGAAGCGCTTTTCAGAGTGTTTAGCGCTTTATTACATATCGCGCTCGAACAACGCACACATGACCCTTTCACGGACACCAATCTTGAAACAACTCGGAACAGTCCGAGCGCAGCTGTCGCGAAGTTCCATGGCCGTGAGAGGTTGCTATGTGTGTTCGAGCGCGTTTGTGTGAAGCTAGCCTTCTGTGAGTCTCCTTATTTTGTGCCATGGGTCGCTCCACCAACCAAATATTGGTTTAAACACTAACAAAAACATTCATTCCATAAAGATTTGACTATCTACTGCTTTTTCTTTATACCTATAGCAGATTCAAAATATTTTAAATATACAAACAAAACCGAATATGTCTTCCCTTACTGACGTGTTTTTGTAAGCTACAGTACGTTTTCATAAAAAAATTCATATTTAAATTCAGAATGACATCTTCGATCATCTTAATACTTATTTTTAGCGTCAAACTTTTAAATTGTGGTACTTCATTTCATGTCTGATAATCGGTTTTCCCTCCCTGTAAAGGGACGATATATCCTGAGCTGTGACAAAATGAGCAAATCTTTTTCTTAAAGGAGGTGGTTTTTGTATTACAACGGGTTGGGTTAAGCTTGTTCCCCTTGATGGAAAGTCAAAGAAAGCGAAACGAAGCCTTCAAAATATGGTGCTGGAGGAGAATACTCGGAATATCTTCAATATCTTATATACCCTAGACTAGAATAGAAATAAAAAAGTAGCTAGTTAGAAAATTAAGAAAATTAAAGCAGAGCACCCACTGCTTGGAATGAAAGATGATGAATGAATGTGTAGTATGTTGTATGAAAGTGCGAGTAGAATAACAGAGAGAACTGAAGTGAAAGAGAATATTATTAATACTAAGATCTCCGATCATGTTGGAGGTAGGTATTAAAAACAAAAAAAATACCCAAGACAGCGTTTAACTTCCGTCACAGTGGGTGTCATCTTACTTTGTAGGAACACGTGTCGTGGCGCCGCGATGGCTTTATTGAGCGCTTGGTTGGTACCGAACCGCGAGGGCGATCACCTACGAGATGGACTGTCTTAATCAAGGCCACAGTGACACTTTTTTTTTGAGAGATTTTGCTGATTGCCTCTAACGCCATTTTCAGTTTCACCGGGTTTTTTTGAGGGCGGCGAGAAACTTAAAGGCTTCCTCAAGCGATGTGAAATGAATCACCTTCGGAGGTTTTCTTGAGGGAACGGCATCACGCACTAAGGCGTGTCCCCGTGCCCTACTAGATTCTCCGAAGGGTTCGGATCGGATCGGGTCTAAAGTGACAACCCATCGTTTGTTTCTGACGGGATGATGCTGGCGGCAGGCCGTCAACAAGGTGGACCGACGATCTGGTGAAGGTCGCGGGAAGCCGCTGGATACAAGCGGCACAAAACCGGTCGTTGTGGAGATCCTTGGGGGAGGCCTTTGTCCAGCAGTGGACGTCTTTTGGATGAGATGATGATGATGATGATGTTGGCGATCTAAAAACGGCGAGATTTTGTGAAACACGCCACTAATATGACTTCGACTACGGTGCCAATACTGTTACGAAGCAAAAATAATACTTGCAATATAATAGAGCGTTAAACCCTTTCTTAAAGATGCTAGAAGGAAAGTAAGTGACGTTTGCGTAACAGATAAGCATCAGAAGTTTTTGAACATTTGAAAAACTGGTTTTAGTTACATTTGTCGAGAATCAACTCGCCACACGTCCCGCCCTAAGGCTACCACGGTCCACGGACGGAAATGTTTGCGCTCGCGAAAAGAAAAACTAACTTTGGGTTAATGTTGGCAAGGGACCCAGTGCTCTCCGTTCCGGCCACACTGGAATGCCAAAATCCCTTTGATCACATTTTGAGTGGAACAGAACGCACCATGTTTAAATTACAATCATTTGATGGTAAAATGAAACTCATTTTTGTAAAAATATATCTTACGGTAAGCTCAGTGCCTTATCTTTATCTACCTATCTATCTATCCCACCCACTTGATGTTAAGAGATTATAAGGCCAATGGTGGAAACGCTCTGTACCCGGGATCCTCAACTACTGAGGCACTGGCTATCTTATCTCTATCTGCCTGAACACAACAACGCTACATTAATTGATGTTAGGGCGACGTATTAAAATAGGATGGTGGTAGCTAGCCAGGCCGACAAAAAAGCCCTACCACCAACCAAACCGAGTACACAAACATGTAAACGCCGATGGAAACGAATGCGGGTCCTCTGGGTTCGTGACCGTCTTACGGTTAAAAATCTCGTATTGCTATGAAGTCCAACCACCTAAGTCTCCCTAAGAATTCAAAACGTCAGCTTAAAAGAATAAATAAATGGAAACAGAACCCTAAGACTTTAACTGTAAAGTCTCGGCGTCTAGAGAAAAGAAGTAATTGATTTGTCGACAATTATACGTCGTGCGAAATTGGAGTCACATTCGATAGTCTCGATATGTCAGTCCCACATGCGAGGCATTTACAGAGTTCAAAAATAAAAACTAAAAGAATCCCGTAGCTTTTATTTTTTATTTTGAGGCTAATTCTTGATTTTTGAAAGAATAGAATTAAATAAATAAAAAAAAAAACAATCTGTCCCTTAAATGCATTAGCACTGGCGATTACAATATCGATATTTAATGACTTTTAAACGCTTACGATTTGCTGCAACAGTGGTTCGAGTACATACTCGCATATACAAACGACCTAAGATTGGTCATTATGCGTCGAGAGCAGCACATGCATTCACAAGTACATGTAGCATAAGCAAAGGTGAAAGAGGGGAAACAAATTAAAGTAAGTAGTTAATTTAGGTAAAAAGCAAATTGACATAGTTAATAGTTTTATTTATTTGTAACACTGGCCGATTTTCTTGGGTGCACTAAAAGGAAAACATACACATGACTGAACCTAAGCTTTCCCCCAAGCTGCATTCGGTATCCAAAGAGTCACTATAAACTTCAGTGCAGTAGTGTTCCAGTGCTTCAGTGTTAAAGTTGAACGGTGTTCGGTATAGTCTATGATCTAACAACAAGCGTTATACTAAATTTCGAAACGAGCCAAGTGTTCCTTAGCCAAATAAGTATAAAACTGTTACTTTCGAAAAAGAATTTGTGTTCGCGACAGACATTAATGTAATAAGAAATGTTTAACTTTAATTAAATCAAAACCCTATAACAATATTAGATATGAACAATGCTAACCAATTGTTCAGCTGTCTGATGCTGAACCACATTACCTTTTTGTTCGATATTGTTAGTTTTAAGTCAGTTGTACAACTTGTAATTTTGAACAAATAATTACTTTTTATTATTATTATTCCTTTATTTTTTCTCATACAAATTTACATTTTTAAATATTTTCTAAAAACAAAATAAGTAAAACATTTAAAAATATAAAAAATAGGGGTCCGCCGGCATCGGGACCAGGGTCCAAGCTACCGGTGGTTAGGGCTCCAGAGACAGAAACATTACTGGCCTAATCTATGTTCTGCATTGAAAATTTCTTAATTCTAAAATGTAAATTTTTATCATAATATTTATTAACCACCTCAGTTTGCTAATGAATATTCAACAAAGTACGTTCAATTATCTACAACTGCATTGATTTGAAATTTATTTTTTATTATTAAACAGCCCGGATTGCGGAAGACACAGGTTCGATTCCGGGCCGGGTCGGGTAGGCATGTCATTTTTTCACTATATTTTATAATTCATCATCATCATCAGCCTATACTAGTAATATTTGCATAGATTTAGTTCTACTTTTATCACCATCGATCACAATACGCATTCTGTTACACCTATCGGGAAGAAGCGTAGACGCGCACTCAAACGTCTACTACCGCCATCTATTGTACAGAGAACTTAGTTTCACTTCCTCAGTCACCATCACTTTGATCTCGTTCAATTTTTTGAACCCATTCCTATCTACAGGCTTGTGCATAATATGACTATCTTCGTCAGTCTTTATATTGACTTGTTCGTCGGCATAAACGAGTCGTTCGACGAGTAACACTACACTGAGTCTACATTTACTCTCACTTAAATGCGACAAACATTTGCCCAAGAACCAATTACTATTACTACAACGATAACTACTTTTCTTAAAGCAAGCACTACAATATGTAGGTAATCTCCACATATCAAGAGTAAGTCGTCTAAACCGTTCCCAAACTTTACCAAGAAATTTATGACTTTGCACCAAACGGAGAAGTGTTTCAATACTCCCTATTCTAAACTATATTTTTAGTATTTTATTTTTATTATTATACGGTTTCATTTAGCTTGCCCTGTTTATTTATTTGTTTATAATTTCTTTCTTTTTATATAATATGTAAATAGCATTTTTATTATGATATAGCGGTTGACTTGATAGAAATTTCATACGCCCAACGATTCTATTTTTTTGTCTGATCAATGCCCTAGGTTGATGAGGAGAGTGGTGTGATGACTGGTACCTAGGACCTACCGACTTATTTTTTAGCTTTTAGTACATTATCTACATAATTTTGTTTAATAATATTTTCAATAAAACCGTTTAACTTATTTTCTTTTTGGATTTTATAGTTATGACGTCGATAAGCGCCTGTAAAGGTTTATGTTTTACTAATTATTTGACTTTGACTTTGAATGGGCTGGCAACGCGTCATTTATACGTTCGGTGTTGCAAACGTCTATAGGCTTAGGGAGATTTATATCAGGCGTGCCGCCGATTCTATCATTTATATATATATATATATATATAATTCTTCTGTTCGTGTGTTTGTCACCTAAACGGCAGGACCGATTTGGATGAAATTTTGTGAGTATATTTGAATGGGTTCCTGGATGGTTTGAAAACACAATTGGACCCGGTAAGTGGCGCTGCAATAGGGGTCCATCACGAGATTCGGGTGTTCTCAAGCGAACGAAGTCGCGATTTTTTTTGTGCATTTAAAAGGGCAACTCACCTTTAACAAACCGGAGGTGGTAGGAGATGAATACTACATCGTATGAATAATTCAAGCACGGAGTCGCAAGCGGGCCAATATTATATATATAATTATAATATTGCCGGCGGTTGCCTTAGTGGTATTTAAAATTACCCACTTTCTAGTTTCATTCTACAATATTGTCAGTACCTTTGCATGCAGTTGGCCGGCCACATAGAAAGCTGATATGGCGGTAATTCTTGCAATCTTACTATGACCTTTTTCTTTTGTGCAAAGGAACAATGACCGCTTTGTAGCGATCACATGCTACTTTGTTAGGTATTAAATTAATATTTTTATTATTTACTGTGTTGCTTTTAATTTCTGATAATTAACATAATTAAGTTTCGTTAAACTGTACTCTGATATACACAATAAAGTTAAGTTAACACTTAAACATTAGGTAAATGCAAAGTGCAAATTAAATGTTTCAAAGTTGTCTTAGGTACAATGAAAGGACCCCATTTTGTAGAATGGAGAATATTTTAATGTAAGTATTTGATTGTATTGTTTTTTACTATAATCGAAAATATGTCTTACCGTTCTATGACGGGCAAATTAATGTCAATCGTAAGCCGCGGATCGTGCTCGATGGCATGCACTTGGAGAGGACTATTTCCAGCTGTGGACTAGAATAGGCTAATGATGATGATGATGTAAGAAGTTTGGGACAAAATTTGAATGACACTTTTTTAATATGGTGTTAATACTAACTGAATACTGTCTCACGCATCACAGGCGCTATGGCAACCTCGGGTTACGTGGGACTCTCCTCCTCTTCCTTCACCCAGCCAAGAAAGCTCTACGGAGGGAGGGAAAGCCTATGAAAATGCTCCAAAAGCTTCAACAAATCTCTGCGTCTTATAAAGTTGCACAGCTATTGGACTTTAGTACCTACTGCAACGTGCTACATTTTAAATTCTTTTGTATAATAATTTTTTTATTACTTTACATATTCATAAAGAGCCTCATAAGCTAAATTCTTAACAAAATAAAATATTAGGCAGTCTTTATTTAGAAGCAACAAAATTAACATAAACTGCTATTACACAGGCCTCATAAAAACCTGCGAGACATACAAACAAATTAGTAATAATATAAAACTTATTAATATCCACAAAAGTTTCATCTACACTCCAAGTGAAATAGAAAATAGTTTACAACACTGAACAACACCACAATCAAATAGTCCAAAAGGCTTGAATGTATAATATTTCAGTTCACGTAAGCCGGCATCAACATCTCTTTGGCAATGAAGTACTTTTGAACTAAATCAATTTAAACTTTTGGTTTTTACACACCGTCAAGATGAAGAGAATAGCGAACGTTGGCTCCAGCCCGTGGAACATGACCATCACTTCACCGCACACCATATGTATTCCAAGCGCAGAATATATGTTTCGTAAATGAGAAAACAGAACACTCCCACCGCCGAGGGTATGGTAAGGATGATGGAGAAGTAAAAGAGAATCCCTTTACCTTGAGAATAAATATTAAAAAGAAAACAATTCTCCAAAATTCCAAAAAAAGCTCCAAGCGAAAAAAACTCAACGTCTCCATTTGTCATCTGCTAAACTTCATCCGTTAAACGTCAGCGAAAAAAATAAAAAATATTTTTTTATGCGGAAATAAAAAAAAAGGTCGCATGTGGCGAACGCTACATCATCCCGAAACAGCACAAAAAAAATCTGAACCCTGACCAAGGAAGAAGACAAGACAATAAAAGAATTGTTACTTCACCGCATACCAAATGTATTCTAAGCGCAGAATATATGTTTCGTCAATGAGAAAACAGAACACTCCCACCGAGGATGATGGAAAAGTAAAAGGGAATTCGACCTTGCGAATAAATATAAAAAAAGAAAACAATTCTTCAAAATTCCAATCCAATTCCAAAAAACTCCAAGCGAAAAAAACTCAACGTCTCCATCTGTCATCTGAATAAAAAAGAACTCTTTATGCGGAAATAAAAAAAGGTCGAATGTGGCGAACGCTACACTACATACTATTGTGTTTATAATTCAAGTATAATGATAATATTACTTGTACTCGAGGTTTCTTTCTTCTCTATTTCTATACATAAAAACGCAATGTAGGTATACTTCCTGTGAATATACATCTAACAAAACATGTTAGGTCCTTACCTGTGATAATGACGTTTTGTATGAAGATTTTTATATTTATATTTATAAAATTATATTTTTCATACTAACGTTTTTTTTTTAATTTTCTCAACATCTAAGTATGTAAGTTAACACTATAAAATTTTAAAGGTAGTGTGTTTGTTTCACTAGCTAAATATAGCAGACATTAAAAAGAAAAAAATCAAGTCCCTTCAAAGCTACAATAAAACAAAAAGTCAATTTCGCGAAACAAAAAAGAAGTCAATTAAAAAAAAAATTAGGCCATAAAGACACAAAATAAATAATCATTGTTATATTACTGAAGCCTAAGTAACATAATCCTAACTAAAGGTGTAACTACCGGTATTGTCTTTTAGAAGTAATACACCTATATTTTAATAAGTGAGAGTACACCAGTGTCTCCAGTGTGCTTTGGATTACGTTCACATTACTATAAAAAACAACTAACCCAGCAGTAAGGTTATGTCACTGTCAATATTAAAACGAAGCAATGCAAGCTGCTGTATTGACACACTAGCTAGAAATTGCAAATTCCGCAATGTGTGAACATTGTGTATGTATTATGCAGTCCCTACGCTACCGCCTCTATTGTTTCATCGTCGGCTGTTACGTAACTTTATTTACTGAGCATCCTACGTGCTCCTACGTGCAGTGGGTCAGCGTTCAGGCATTGTCAGCTATTTAGATCTTTTAATGGAGTTGTGTACTGGAAATTAATCTCCAGACTAATCCTGAAGGAACGGGCTGCATTATAAGCACTGACTTAAATTGAGGCGACTGTGTTAGTTCACGAGGGAATAGGGTTGTTTTTTTTAACTAGCTAAATATAATAATAGCTAGCTAAAAACACAAAAAAGGTGTACGAGACACATAGAGATGCTGTGATAAATAACTAAAAGATGATATTGATTTAAACTGTTTATTATAACACGAATAATAATTGATAACGTAAAATGATACTACTATGCTAAATGATTGATATATGAGCGCGCGTCCACCGCGATGTGTGTGGTGACGTGAACTAATGTAAAATTATAATTATTTAATTCAATTAATAAATTGATGATTTGGCGAAATGCACGGTTGCACCGTACAAAAGGTTTATAAAAAAACGAGTCGTATATGTATACGCTAAGCTGGAAAGGCTAAATTAACTGGTCCAACACTTACACAGATTAAAAAAAGGGTTCGGTGAGGTCGAATAATCGCGGGTGATGTTAGTTAATGTTTCGAACAGAACAAGCTTTTGAGCTCCCCTTCTCTTTGCATTGCATTCGTCCTGCTGTGATTTCCTTGTTGCTTACCCACTTTATAGAGTATAGTAGTAATTAGAAATGGGGTAAACTAAATAGATATAATTATGTAAAGTAAACATAAGCAACTTTCGCAAAGGCCGGTCATCGGATGGGTGATCAAAAGTTTATCATCTCGAGCTCTTCCGTGCTTCGCAAGGCACGTAAAGCCGTTGGTCCCGGCTGCATTAGCAGTCGTTAACAACCACCAATCCTCACTGGGCCCGCGTGGTGGTTTATGGCCCGTTCTCCCTATCCATCCATAGGGAAGCCGAGCCCCAGTACTGGAGACATAAAATGAATGAAACATAATTGTTGAAGTAAAAATAATTCCAATATAAAAACAAAATTAACTTCTAGGAAGCGGAGAAAAAGAGCTTATTAAATAATGACATAACACAACAATGTATTACTATACAGTAGAAGTTAATTTTGTTTTTATATTTATCAACATTGTTTGGCACAAATTCACAAAAATAACTTTTTGTTTTATATTGAGTCTGAGGATCTGTTATCAGCAACTAAACTCAACATAGGAATACCTATTATTACAGTGAAATCCTCCAACGAAGAAACTTATTAAAAACACAGAGACTTAAAGACTCGTTAGACCCTGTGTTAGAAAGTAGGTTAACGGCTAATCAATTTTTCTTGTCATATAGAAGGAAACCAAAAAACCGATGGCACAAATGAAGTTTCACAAAGAGCAGTTTGAATGCGACCAAGTATTGAAATCCTTTGGGAACTTCGAAATATAGAAAGTAAAGCTGCCATCTCAGTTGACATGCTCGTTTGTGTTACATGTTTTCTTTGAAAAACAAACATCGTTTATTTGGATAAAGATTATATCAGAAGCATTAATCTAATTATGCTATAGTGACAATATCGTGCTCAAGGTGTTCTAGAAAATACGGAATAAGGAACGTTTAGTGGGAGCGAGCGCTTCCGTCAAAACCGATTACGAAATACGTCGGGTACACGTCTCTGCGAGTGACCGTGATAGCGGGCGTGATGTTCATATCCGCCGCTCCGCTCATATCCGCCGCGTAACGCCGCGCCGTACCCGAGCTTACAAACTGGTTGGTACACAAAATATGTTATATCTTATCTAATCTACTTTAGATACCTAACTTAAATGAAATTAGGTACCTATCTAAAGTTCGTAATTACGATTATATATAATTTTACGCAATTATTGTTGCGAACAAATTACAACTCGCCGAATTTAATCAACAATATCTACTCTTACTCTGTAAGCCAAAGGAAAGATTCAATGTCGACAACTACGTCATCATATTTTTACAAATATTAGAGATCATTTGTCTTTTTTTTCGTTCGTAACTTTGATATTTCATGCCTTGACTAAATACCTTATAAGTATGTGATGTAATATGATCTTTATAGATTTAAAAATTATAAAATTATGACATCCATCTATAGCATTTCATTTGACCTTTTAACACTTTACTATAAAATTATATAATTAGCAAACGCAATAACTGTATGTAACCAGTCGATAGGTTTTTATTGTATGCAGCACAGCTATTATGTGTGTATGACGTATGTTGTACATAATATACAGTAATACACGAAATATTAACAGTAGTGTTGAGTTATAAAAGTGCTCGAGATATGTACGTTTAAGTATATAAGTAAATAATTTATAGACGCAGACTACCTAACGTAGAAATAAGTTGATAAACTAGATCGCTAAGTTTTCGTTTTGGCAAGAGCATTGTGATATGGTATAGTTAGTATTCTTTTGCTGTGTCATTCGAAAAGTTTGTTCTCCATTAGGAGACACGTATTGTTGTATAATAAAAAACATTCGGAATTCTCGGATGCTGTAACTTTTTCCAATGTCGCTTCAGTTTCAATATCATGATATTTTCGAGTAGTAAAGTATTATATATTAAAAAAAACACATTTTGTGTTTCTGGGATACCCAACCAAACTTCCAAGTTTATTATTTTTATATCTTTTATTTAAAAAAAAATTAAAGATCTAGTGAGTTAGTAGAACCAAATCTATATTTCATGAAAAAGCAAACTTTAAAGTCAACTATGAATAGTTTGAAATCGCATAAATTAAGTCAAATACTTTATCCCCCTTTTCATTTACACTGATAAAGAAATAATAAAACATTATATAAATAACTTAGGTGATACCTACCTAGCAAAGTTGCAAATATATTATAATAACATTAAACTGTTACGTTTGTATGCAAAACAACGCTAGCTTATATCATGAAACAAGCAAGCTTCGTGTTTAAAGGGCTATATAGGGCTCTGTAGCTGTAGGCTATGTAGCTCCATGAACGTTGAACGAGCTATTCTGCGTGGGCACTTGGCAGATGTTACCCAGCTTGCACGCTAATATTGCTTGGACAGTGTGGTTATGCGATATCCCTAAATCAATATAACAATAACAGGCCATGTCTTTAGTGGATGCTGCTACTAAACGTAGGTAATCACAAGGCAAAAAAATTAACTTAACAGATTAACGAAAATCTAGACACGTTCCGGCGTTTAAGAGATTAAAAGAATTTATTTTTAATGATACTGGAATCAATTGAAATTTTGGTAAGCTAGCCATGTCTTAACCCCGTTTCCCTTAAATATGGTAAGTAAAATAATACGAGTACAAAATTCACATTCCTTGATAAACACCTGCTGAATTTCGATTTTGAAATCAAAGTTGAAATCACTCGATTTTTATTTTTACCTTTAAATTATCTTTGTATGTTATATTTTTGTCCTATTGGTAGTAAAAACAGCGTTCAACTAAATTGTATTAGCAAAGAAAACTTGATCTCGATATTTACGTGTCATTCGTAGCCAGTAAATAATAAATCGCCTATAATTGCCTAACTGCTAGGCCTCCATCTTTGAAATCAAGTCATCGCTACATTTGATGGGTAATGGCATAATCGATCATCATTGTAGCCAACGGTACCTTTATTATTATATTTGATGCGGATATTAATTACTCTAAGAGTCAATATACTTAAACAACATACTTAAACAAAATAATAAACAAATATGCGCTATCACTGCGGTGCGAAATCTCCGCATACAGTACTGACAAAGAAAATAAAACATGGCCGAAAAAATATTGCAGACAACCCGAACGTTCACCATAAAGTAGATAGAATAAGTTGGATGGCTGCCAGATCGTGAATTAATAGCCCCACAAACACGGAGACAATAGGGATTGCTCATTTATCTTGCTGTACCGAATATGGAGGTAAAGAAGCATCGGGTCATCACTGGACAAATAGTGATACAGCCTCCATAGATGACTGGTTCACTACAGCACGATCGAAACTTTCATTTTTCACCGTGGTTTGGTTGCCAAGAGGTTAGAGAGACGATGCCAGAGAGTTACCTATATTATAGCCACTGCTAACGATTTCGATGCCAATATGTATCTAGATACACATGCGCACTAGCCTAAGGCCCAAGACACCGGTCCACCTAAGAATACCCGGTTTCCACGCGTCTGGATATGTGCCAGCACACTTACCCCTCCCCCACGACACCGTCATCGCCAGCCGAGGTTCTAGTCTCTTATGGCGCCCACGATTTTTCCGCTCTTGATATTCGAAGCGAAAGCCCCGAACAATATAGTAATATATAATGTGATGCCATAAGACTTAAAGAACCGAATATTTTCTGGTCGCCCATATTATGCAGACCACTGACGAGCGACAGTTTTTTTTAATTCGGTACTAGCTCTAAACCTGCTCAATTTTAAATTTTCTTTATGAACACTTTCTTTTGATTTGCTGAAGTCTGATGTTGCTTTTTCATTTAAATATTCCTTCATGCAAAAACTATTCAAGTTACTCGTACTATAGCAAACATCGACTTGCATATTTGTGATATCTATCTATCATAACAAAAAAACTAATTGTCTAACTGTGATGTGTAATGGAATACCTCGTAATTACAGTTCGTTTAAAAACATATATGTATTTATTCCGTATTATACACATACATACATAACAGATATCAACCCAATACGAGCTCTTACGACGATAATAGCAAATTTGATCCATGTAACTGCCAATGCATAGACTATGTCGTATACCAGATGCACTTAATAGGTGACCGGCGGCGGCAATGGCGCATTAATAAGCAATATATACTAATAACTGTGTCCACGAGAAATATGTCAGAACAGAAGTGACAATTTGTGGTATCTGGCGCCGCTCAAGGTGCCAGTTTGTGATTGGATAACTGTACAAGTTACAACTTGGCAGCAACAGAGTCCCGAGGTTAAGTTTTAACTTAAAAGTAGTCGGTAACACAGAAGTATACACAAACGAGCGAACATATGGTAAAAACAGAGTTAGTCTTGTTGTATGGAGTGGAAGCAAAAACTCTTACATGGGCGAACAAGAAAAGGATTGGGGCTTTCGAGATTTGGGTGTACCGTACGTAGGCTTTGAGGATCACACGGCGTGACAAAGTTAATATCACTACTGAGTTACTGAATTTAATGAATAGAAATCTCGAACTTCTTAAGGAAGTAAGGTAGCTTCTTGTTTCGGTTAATATGCTCCAGCTTTACAGCAAGATAAATGGTAAAAGAAGGCTGCTTGGCCGAAAAACCAACGCCTGCGCGACGATTGCAGCACCAACGTTTATTCTGGGCTAAAAAGAAGGTAAACCAAGACTATTGGTGGCTGAACAGCACTAAGCTCAGATCGCAGAACTGAGCACACCCCAACTAGCAAAGTACCCTTACAAACAAAAGCTTGTAAGAGATAACTCTTATAAGGTTTAGATGTGTTATAATTAAGAGAGAAACCCTTATAAAAGCATGTCGTGAGTCTATTTATGCTGTAAGAGCATTAATACTTGTAACATGTTCTTAGAGTCGTATGTATGAAAATCATAAACAATATTAATCAGAGCAGTGGTGTTATAAGCGCACTTTATAAGTCCTATTACACATGATTCTTAATTAACACTTGCATAACTACACTAAATGCATTTGTAAGTACATTCGGTCTAAGAAGTGACTTTACTAAGTGTTTTGTTAGACTGCGACTCTTATATGTGACAAATACAGGAGTAAGAAAATATACACACTAGCGTTTTGTATTATCCACAAATAATACATAATACTAACGTTTTTGGTGTCTTTGTATTTTTTTAAAAAAACGTTCAAAGCATTTTTATGTATAGGTTATTTGCCCTCAAATCACACTATTGTAAGTCACTTGTAAGTTGGTTTGTTCTTATAAAAGCATCAACAAGAGTTTTGTAAGATTAAAAATATACTTCTCAAGACCGATATAAGGTAGTTGAAAGGATAAATAAGCTTATAAAGTGCGCCCAAATCCACACTTACATCAGCTTTTAAGTAAGATATAAGACTGTAAAAAATATGGTCTTGGGATATTTGTAACATTAAATTTTGTTGGGACCTTCACGACTGCCAAAAAGTTTGCATCGCACTAAACCATTACGTATGTGTAGTAATGTAATTTCCATAAAAATCCCCTGATCGACGAGAAGAGCTAACTACATACGTGAACTCACATAAAGTGTATATTATACATAGTATACACCCAACGGCAAACATGAAATAAAATTTTCAGCAGCTTCAAATTAGCACGAGATGAATACGTACAGTTAATTAATATTTTTTGCATCATTATTCCGTAGAGTTTTTTCCTCCTGGTGGCGCCCATTCACCGGCAAATTAGTTTTCGCCTCAAATATTTATTTAATCAGTTTTATTTACTTAGTAACAGTCGGCTATATATAGAATGCCTCGTACTCGGAGGTGTGAAAGGAGATGGGTGCGACACTCGCACGCTTCCAATTTTGTGAAGACACCTTCCTAGAATATGAAAATTTAAATTTGGCTTTACATTTAATTAAAAATCATTCCGTTTAGTTTATATTACGACTTGTCTGCTTGTGTTTTAAATTGAGTTAAAGAGAATGGCCAAAGTGGAACCTGTGTGCATTGATCACACTTGTTCTTTTATTTTCTGGGGTAGATGTTTTAATCGATTGTACGGTGAAATTTATAAGCACACTGCTTTTTGTTTTACTCAGTTGTAAGTTCACCATAAAGGTACCCGTAATCATGTTTATATTTTTGTTTAATATTAAATATTAAATGTCTTATCTTTTGTGACTAAGCATTAAATGTGAAAGCTTTAAGAAAAATAAAATCTCAAATAGCTTTTTGTGTTCAGTTCCACATCTATCTATCTTCTATATCTTTTATATACATATAATGACTTTTCATCATCGCCGAGCCTAAACCGCTGAAGCTAATTAGATGAAATTTGGACTGTAGGTTAATTGAATGACGTAACCAGCCACTAAGAAAGGATTTTACGAAAATCACACCTTAAGGGGGTTAAATAGGGGGTGAAAGTTTGCTTAAAAGTTCGTCAGTTTTGAAGTAAATTATATGAAAATTGGTAGTTGGCTTAAAAAAAACGAATGACGTATTTCATGAATTTTGTTTATTTTCCATTAAAGGAGTAAAAAAAGGGAAGAAGGATTTTTTGAAGGAATCGTTTTTTTAAAGTAATAACTATAAAAATGAATAATTAATTCGATCTTCAGATAATTAAAAAATAAAAAATAAAATAAATAAAGAATGACGTGTTTTTGCATTTTTCGAAAAACCTCGCCTAGAGGGGTGAAATAGGGTGGAAAGTTTGTATGGAAATCTGAAATATGATCCCTTAAATAATTATAAAATAAAGTGAAAACATTAAATACCTACCCGACCCAGCCAGGAATCGAACCTGGGTCTTCCGCAATCCGCAATTATATCCAAAATACAGTGAAAAAATACTTAATTAGCACTTAAAAATAATAACTAAAAAAATGATACCTTAAGTTGGGGATGATAATTTGTGCAGGGGTTTCAAAACGGACGAAAATTACTTATACATAGTGATCTTTATTACGTTGTTTTGTGTAGACACTTTAACTAATTCTAGCTCGCATAGATGGACTTTTAATGATAAAAAATGAAAATCATAATGTTGAAATGACGTGACATGTTTAGTTGTCTAACCCTTATTACTATACCCTCATGCTTTTTACCTTTAATAAGTTTGGCTTTTATTACGAATAAACACAAGTCGTGTAGCCCACGTGAGCAAAGTCGCGAACAAAAGTTAGTCTTTTATATTGTTGTTCCAGCATTTTTTTAATTCTAGTTATCTGAAGTAATCCATTCTACTAAATAATCTAAAATAGATCTCAACCAGGGTTGGACAGACGAGATCTGTTCTGAAGATAAGCTTTCTTTTGGTTTTTTAATTTATTTAATCTCTGTTTTAGTCTTATGTCACGCGTAAGATTAATCTTTATACACATCAGTCGTATATCATCTTCATCATCATCTTCACCATCATCATCTTGAACCAAAATATACTAATCACACAGGTTATCAATATCGTAATCGTTAAATGTGTCCAGGCGATTATTCCGTAACTATTATAGATATCAAAAAACTTTAAATTGATATCGAAAGTACGTTACCTAATGAGTAAAATGACATCAATAACTTTTTAAAAATCAAACGAAAAGTATCCAAAATTTTGACATTAAACAATCCCATACATTTAGTATGAGATTAATAGAAAGGTCTTAGTTTCCTTATTTTAAGTGGTCTTGTACTCATTTTCGTATTTATAAAACTTTCGCATTTATAATATTAGTGTGATGTGATGTGAAAAAAGAGGTAACGTTTGTGATAATGTTTATTTGTTTGTCTAGGCTAATCCCTGGAACTACTGGTCCAATCCCAAAAGTTCTTTCGCTGATAGAATGCTACATACCTTGCGGGTAACATAGGCTATATTTTATTTTGATAAAGATTAGTCTTCAACTCGAAATCTCTAAATTTGTAAATCAAGTCGGTAAAACAAGCACTGCTTTGCTGCTTCGACAGCGTACGCTGACCAAACGGATGGATTTACATGAAAATAATGTAAAATAAAAATGTTATTCATCAGTTGATGAAAAAAAAAAGTCAGCGACACAGTATACCCAGCTTTTATAGTGCAGTCACAATAACGTTATTTATCTACACTATTGTAATGGAGAGGTGATGATTGTTAATTTGGATTTAGAAGGTGAACTCCAAAACTACTGATCCAATTTTAAAAATTATTTCACCAATATTTAGAATGAAATTGTACGGTGGACGTGGGCTATAATTTATGTTGATAAACTATAGTTTACTTCGAAATCTTAACATTAGTAATTAAAGTCGAAAAAAAGAAGCCCAACTTGGCTGCTTTATCGTCGTGCGCTGACTAAACGGTTGAGTATACATGATTATAATGTACAACAAAATAACGTTTTTCATGTTATAAAGTCATTTGAATTTTCAAGGTGATTTTTAAGTGTACTTATTAGGCACAATTTATTAACTTTTACTAAAATAAATAATTCCATCACCCGAGCAATTTCACGATAAAATTTGCTTTTGACAGCATCTAATTCGGTCGCTTACGAGTAGTTCTGGAAATACTGCGAAATCAAAAATAAGTCACAGAGAAATTCGTGTAAATTTTATTATTTCTCTCTTTCCCCATCTACTAAAAGATAAGATTTTTTTTTGTTATTATATTGAAGTTTTTAAGACGTATTTAGATATCATATCTAACTTGGTTGTAACTATCCTTACATGCTTATATAAAGCTCTACCTAAATGGCAGTGACGCTGAAATCGAACTTGACAATAGATTGGCTCACAAAATACATAGTACGTAGGTATGGAACATCTTATAGACGCGATATATATTAAGTAAGTACTAAGTAATATAAGTAATATATACCACGTCCAGTTCCTAACTCCTGGACCAAGCGCAAACACGGAGCGCTAACATTGCGTCTGGTGCAGGTACTGTCAGGACGCGGATGTTAATTGGTTCCGATCTCTCGCTTTTCAATTTTGGTACGTAAAAATACGAAATCTACGTGAACGAAGTCGCGGGCAAAGTTGCCCGTTCACTTATTAATTACTAGCACTAGTTATGCAGACTCTTTCAGCATTTGATAAAAAACAACGAAATTTATAAGTAAATTAAAAATTTGTTAGAAATAGTAATGTAATTGATTAACTGTGACACTTGCGTTAACTAACTTCGAGGATCTATTTCATTCATCGACATAATAACTACATAATATCACAATATTTTACAACATTATAAAGGAGAGAGGAGAAGAGATAGAAGAGAGAGGAGAAGAGGTAGGGGAAGATATTTTTCATAATCCGTAACATGTATATAAATAACTAAAGTTAAAACCAAACTGTTACGAGCTACCTGCGGAAGTCTTATTATTAATGGATTCCAGTGTCTGCATGCGAGCTGTATAAAAGTTGTCATATCTGTATCGACAAGATTGCATGCATGCTCACAATTGCTTTCAAGGCAATATTTTGTTCGGTTTCTTTTATTGGCCGAGCGTAGCATCTAGCTGGGTAGCGCCGCGCCCCGTGTGCAATATTGTTTTCAATTACGCAGATGTTTTCGAAGTTTATGTTGAAATGTATCGCAAGGAATACCACAAAACGATCCGCTGTGAGACGGATTTAGGCACCAGGTTTTTATACCGCCCATAGAAGTTACATAAGATATGTTGACGACCTCTGCCTTCGCGAGGTACGACTACGTGTGCAGAGAATATTGTTAAGTGTTAACAAAGTGGAAGTTATCTCGTCTGCACCATATTTAAGACCTTTTTTATTTAAGCCTTTTATCTATTATGTTTAGTAAACGGAAAATGTTTGCATGAAAGGATAACAGACAGTTGAGTCAAATACTACACCATACAATGTGCAAAAGAGATTTTAAAAATCCACCAACTTTGCAATATATCGGTGACATTCTATCTTCTATAACAAAATTGCAAACATGGACAAAGAAAAATGGCTGGTGCATTGTTGTTAGACGTGACAAAGGCTTTCGATTTCGCGGCACATCCGATCTCATAACCGAAACATGAAGCAAAATGGCAATAGAGGAAGCATTTTAGACCCAGTCTAGTCAGTCGATATGAGATCTGAAATACCCATATTTAAACATGTAGATATAATCTGGAATAAGTATGACCATCAGGAAGAGTATTCGCGAAAGTAAAGTAAACTCTTGTTTTAGTTAATAAAAACATGAGCAAAACTATATATTTATAAAGCTACTCAATATTGTTTCCATTTGTTTGTTAAATTTCAGTAGTTTGAGATCGTACACAGATCTACTATTAATTGGTCTGTTTTTGTATGTCTTAATAAAGCCAGGTAGTAATTCAAAAGTGTTCGCAACAGAATGATTTGATCCTATCATTATTATCCGGTTACTGTTTTGAACGAAAAAGACAAAGAACTCATTCATTTAGGACATAATAAAGTTCGTTTTGAATCAGGGAATTTATTTTCTCGTAGCTTACCGCCAAAAACTTTTTCACTCCGTATTCATAAAATCGGGGCTGCACACGAGAGGTCCAATTTATCATCACGGTTGATGTAATGGCACCACTTTCTCATTGATGACGCGTGTTATGTTCATCTTTAGATCTTCGACGGCTCGTGGTCGGTAATCATACAACAAACCATCAATGTTCTTATTACCTTCGAAGCTATTCCTTGTCTGAGTTGAGTGAGTGAGTTAGAAGACGAACGTTTATTGAACTGAATTAAGTCGATTTTGAGTCTATTATAGTCTCGCCTTTATCTAATGTTGTCTACTAACTGTCTAGAAAGGTTCTTCAAAGATATACAATATGCGACTTATAGAGCTTTGATTATTTTTTGTAAGAGTACGATAGGGTGGCTTTCGGCGAAGACACGATTAACTTTGTGATCTTCACAACAAAACGTAGGTGAGGTGGGCGTTTGCTTGGTAGCAATCTATGTGGTCTATCTGTGTTTGTTACAACGCGTCATGGCTGTTTTTATAAGAGTCATAACACGAATTTCGCGTTGTGGTTGTTTTTTACATTGACCACGACACCCTTTCGGCACATGCTATTTGTTTCCCAAAACACCTTTCCCAAAACATCTTAGGAAACGCATAATTTGAGAAAAGGGTCATCATCATCATCATCATCTCAGCCAAAAGACGTCCACTGCTGGACAAAGGCCTCCCCCATGGATACATAAGGATACATGAGGGGATTTGCCATAATCGCCAAGCTTGGCAGGCGGGTTGGCGATCGCAGAAAGTTGATTGAGAGTTAACCTGAGAGATGCTGCTGCCCATCCTCTGGAATGGTCCCTTAGTCGGTTTTTACGACACCCACGGGAAGAGATGGAGTGGTGTAATTCTTTATGAGAAAAGGGTAATTTAGGAAAATGTAATGATGGGAACGGATGTATTGGGAAACGGATAGCATGTGCCGAAAGGCACGACGCGTTGTAAACTATTTTTCGTTTTCGTTTTTTGAGCTTAACATAAACATACAAATTACCCAAGAGTAAACTTACTAAACCGAGAATATACTTTAATTACAGTTAACCATTGGTATTGCACTTGGAGAGAACTATGTGCAGCAGTGGAAGTATGTAGGCTGATGAAGATGATGAAGATGATGATAATGATGATTGTTATTGATTCATTATTCAAAGATGCTCAGTCCTTATTCACAGAATAAATAATATCACAAGTACAGGAGTTCATAACCCTGTTATCCCAAAACGCGGACTTAAGTTGAATATTGTTTTTTGCAATGAAGTTAGATTAAGACAGCATCAGTATAACACCATGTTATACTTTTAGTCCACGTTTTAGAATATGCGGGTAAGACATTAAAAGCCTAAAACTTATGTTAACAAATATCAAGCGGGCATTTGATGTTACTTCTTATCAATTGTCGTCTCTTACAAAGGTACCTTAGTCGATTAATAAAGTAATAGGTTGCTTGAATGCATGGCAAATTGGAATAGGTACAGGTTAAGCTTACGTAAATTAATATTACCTCTTTATTTTGTCTTCAAATTCATCGCTTTACCATTTTAATTTTTTTTTGGAATTTTGAAAAATGTTTAAAAAAATCGGGTTTGGGGGGGGGGGGGGGTTTGTATATTAAATTGTAAATATTTAAAAAAAACTGATATAAGAAAAAATGAAAACAAGGTCCTAGAGTATTAGTTTAGCTACAAAATGTCGAATTTTTTTTGAAAATCGGTTAATAATTGTGACCTGCAGATGATCCCTTTAGATTTGGTGTTGTAGAAAAACGGGTATTTCAGTATATAAAAAGTGATGTAGATTCTTTGATTATTGACCGATCGTCATGGTAATGGTGTTAAAAGATGCGGATGCAGGCGAGAAGTGCATTCAAGTTGGAATAGTGTTATTTAAAATAAAATGGTTTTTTTTCGTAAATTGTTGTATTCATTTTCAATGCTCCGATTCTTGCGAGGACTGCGAAACTGTGAACTTTTTTTTAATCAATTTGAAAGTGCTTCTTTCTAACTTAACGAAATAAATTTTGACTTTGGCTTTGTTAGTAACAAAGTGGTACCTAGGTGGACGATATCTATGTCACAGAGTATCGACAGTATGGTATTTTATGTAGTTTTGCAAATTCTTCGGTAATAGCCGAGTAGGGAATCGATCGGGACAATACCCTTAGTCACTGGGGTCCATTCCAAGGACGGGCAAAGTTTGTGTTGTATTTTTGGGTGCATTTCCCGGGTTTGTGATTATTTACCCGCATTTAGCAAGCGTGGTAGTCATGCCATTAGCTATTAATTAAAACGATTACTTGATTTTAAAAAAGGCTTTGCGTAGCAGTAGAACAGATAGGCCAATTATTTTATTTTGCATTATGAGAATAATAATGATTATTTACATATAATTTAACGCAAATAATGTTGCGAACACAATTTGAAAAAAGACAAAGTGTTGAGAAAAAAAGTGTTGATAGTGTTGATTAATTTCGGCAAGGTGGATTGAGCCACGATAGCATAGTTGATAGAGCACCTGATGACCTGACCCAGCATATCATGAGGTGCGTGTTTAATCCCGCTCGTGGAATTTTTCAACACTTAACTTTTTTCAAAAAGCACACAATAATTCATGATACGTGGACCATCGTATCTGCATAATATTTCAAAGTTAAACATAGGATAAAAAGTTTCTACAATAGTATTAAATCAATAAAAATGTCTGACTATCCATGTTCGTAATTGACACATGTAATTTCCCCGCTAATATTGTTGAATTATTTTGTGTTTATATGGACATCCTTCTTTAAATTAAATAGAAAGGGCTATTTGTGTAATCATCCGTAATTCATGTATTATGTTCCAGACCGAGTGCCTTATAATTTTTTTCATTTTGGTATTGATTGTTGGTATTGTATATTCCAGGCGGCAGTTTTAACACATCAACACCAAAAACTACTCAGTTGACCACCATTTACAACGAGACAATTTTGCGTAGGACATAATAAAACATTAAAATTTCCAACAGCTCGCAGAACCGTGTGGCATGTAATTAATACTTACTACACACCCCATCGCGGTAATAACGTCCTCAATTAACTTTGTACCTACAATAGTTTAATTACTTTGAAAGTCCAAAACGAACTTGGTAAGTGGTTTCCAGCAAAATACGCACTGTCGATGGATGTCCACTTACATGAGAGTCAACGTTACGTTGTCACGCCACCGTTTATCAATTTATCTTTACGTAATAGAACATTCACTTCGAAAACTCCGTTGTGTCCAGCGCATGGACATATACAATAAATTTTGAGGTTATGACTTTCGCGGTCAATTTGCGCGCTTAACTTGCGTTTGTCCGCGACACACCCGCAAAGCTCGATTCTCATTTGTTTACTGGAGGAGGGAACGGAACATGACGGAACTGCGTGCCGCTTCTACGCATGCGTAAAACGGTTCAATCCTTTGCCGACGGATATCTTGTAGATAGATGACTCAGAATATCATTCATCTTAGTGCCGATATAATCGACTTTTGTGAATTGTTTAGACCCTCAGAGGGTGACGTCGTTTTGTGTTTGATCGATCCTATGTTTTTTTAGGAATTTTCAACATGACGTCTTTTGAGTCAGTTTCGTTATTCGAATCTAATAATAAACAAAAACACTATTTAAGTAATCACTGATTTCTTTTTAAATCCCATTGTGTAAATGCACTTGCCTAAAAAGTATTGCCAAACAACAACCAAACCATCGCTTCGTATATTTTTTATGGCTAAACAATATTATCGTAATATTTACATACAAACTGTCGTAAAGCATGACTATTATTTTTACAGAGCCTCGCTATTGTAAACTTTTAACATAAAGTTTTTATGTTGCATGGGTGTCCGCCGCTGGCTTTCTGCTACACTGGGAAATAGGAAGTAGCATCTAGGCGGAGATAAGAAAGATAATAAGCAACGAAATACCATTAGACTGTGACTATACTTGACGGGTTTGAGCTGATAATAACGAGGTGAGAGCTATGAGTATGAATGCGACTACACAAATATAAAAAAAAAACATGTATATCGGATTAAGTGGATTATGACGCTGTATCAAATCAAGAGAGGGGATTTCACTCAGAGTGTATGAAATTGTAGGTACATAGACAAAAAAGTGTACGTTCCGTTATTGCTAATAATATGGCTCAGACATATCGGTATTAAGATTCGTTTAGTTTTGCGATAGTAAACAAAAAAACTAGAGTTCGAACTAAGTATAGTTAACTTAATATAGAAAGTTGTGTAACAAATTACTTAGCTATAAAAATTCTTGCCATATTACAACCTTTTCTATTTCAGAACATTTAATATTTGTTTTTTTAGGTTTGTTGTAGTTTTTTTCATTTTTAATTGTCTTTCGTTGTAATATTTTTTAAATTGTGCAATACAGAAGAATAGCTTTAGTATGGAGGAGTGTGAGATTTGGTATGGTAGTAAAATTTGATATGGAGTGCATATCACACGAATGTTAAAATATTATGTAATATTATGTATTATGTAATATTATGTAATATTATGTCTTAAAAATACATAAAATTAAATAAACATTGCTTCATACATTTTTCATTAATTTCAAAAATGGAACGGGAGCGGCCGAAATCTGTCATTCTATGGCAATCCCGCTTGTAGAATTTTTTCAACACTTTGTCTTTTTTCAAATTGTAATTTGTTCGCAACAATATTTGCGTAAAATTATATGTAAATAACTTTTTTTATAATTTTCGTGGGTGAATATATGACATCTATTTCAAGATCCAAGATGGCAGACTTGATATTTTTTAAATAGTCAATATGGGTGTAATTTTTAAGGTTTTCGTTGGGTGCCGATACTGCCGATAATGAATATGACTTCTGTTTTGAGATTCAAAATGGTGGACGTGTTTTGTTTTTCAAAAGTCAATATGGGTATCGTTTTTAAGGTTTCCGTGGGTGCTAATTATGAACCTACATTCTATTTACAAGTCGAGCGACCAAAAAAAACACCATTTTTAATTCAAAAGAAAGGCGATGTGCAAACCTGAGATACAATAGTTTTGACGGCCATGTTCTTTGGGTGTGAAGAGACTCCATATTGGCCTGTGGTCAAACAGTCGCGTAGAGTAGAGATTGTCTTAATAGAATTTATGTTTAAATTTATTTATCTAAGTAATAAAAAGCTTTTTTCCCCTTTATAACCACATTGCGCGCAAAGAGGACTGTAAGACTTAGCATAGTTAAAGTTCATAAGGAGACGGAGTGCTTTCTGCACTCCGTAGTAGGTAATTATTGGGCATCCTGGAACACTTTTTTTTTCACTCCATTGATCTCACTGCCGTTCGAGCAATGTCGTAAAAAAGTGTTCCAGGATGCCCAATAATCATTTATGAAATGTTGTGCAGACTTACGGAATATTGTATCTTTTCCATATTGAGTCACCAAAATTCACTGTTTTTATCACTATGATACACTATTAGCTAACCAAAACCTAAATTTGGATTACGCACAGTAGCTACCACTATGAAAATTTTCATTTTCGTCTAGGCTGGTGGCACCTAACAGCAAGTTTTTGTCGTGATCTGGTAATGGAATATGATTTTTCAATTTTTCCCAGTGGCTGATGCTAAGGAATAAAATCTAGGCCGATTGCTCATGCCTGTCGCCCAGTGGCTGGTGGCATCCAGATATTATTCCATTAAAAGTATCTAGGCCGATTGCTCATGCCTGTCGCCCAAGGGCTGGTGGCATCCAGATACAATTATTCCGTTGAAAAGTATCTAGGCCGATTGCTCATGCCTGTCGCCCAGGGGCTGGTGGCATCCAAATACTTATCAGCGTAATAAAAAGCATAGGTAAATCGATCATTCATACCCAATAACATATATTTTTTTTTTTTACTTAGTAGCTTTACCTTAGCAATATAATACAGTGCAAAAAAAAAAAAGCATTACTCACTTGCAAATCGATTCTTGGATACCAATGAACTGAAGTTTGCTATTTATAATTTATTCGACCTCCCACCTCAAGAGTTTAAATGTTTTGGCGCTATGTTATAAAATCATTTTGTTAAATTCCTTCGAACTCTGTGGTCAAGTGCAAGCAGCTGATTATGAAATTCGTCAAACAAAAACAATCGTTAAAAATAGAATGCATATGTCCTCCGCTATCGAATGAACCAAAACGACATGGTAATTTGTTGCCGAATAGTATACGTTGTATTGTTTGTGGTCCTTCCAATTGTGGAAAGACCAACTTAGTAATTAGTCTATTATTACATTGTGACGGTCCTCGTTTTCATAATCTTTATGTATATTCAAAATCTTTATATCAGCCTAAATACATATTTTTAGAAAAGGTATTAGATATGGTAGCAGGTACATCTTTTAACAAATACAATGATAACAGTGAAATTTTAAGTCCACACGAAGCTTTGGCTAACTCAATTATCATATTTGACGACGTTGCTTGTGAAAACCAAAACCACATCCGAGATTATTTTGCTATGGGACGTCATAAAAATATAGATTGTTTTTATATAAATCAAACCTATACAAAAATACCTAAACAACTTGTAAGGGACAATGCAAACCTAATAATATTATTCAAGCAAGACGATATAAATTTAAAACACGTTTATGAAGAACATGTAATGTCTGACATGTCATGGTCTCAATTCCGTGTAATGTGCTCAACTGTTTGGAGAAAGCCGTACAATTATATTGTAATAAATAAGGATTGTGAACGAAATAAAGGATGTTATAGAATGACATTTGATACGTTCATTGTGGTAGATTAATATACATAAGCCGTTGTAATTTTATTTATAAATCACTTTCTTTTGTGATTTGGAGTTGAAAGGAAACTTCATAAAAAAAAACATGGAAATAGATCTAAAAAAACAATTAGTAAAATCGGCAACAGCTGTAAAGAGAAAAGTAGATATGATCAAGGATGCAAAAAATACAAGCAATATGACCTTGGAAACCATATTCAAACCTATAGTTGACCCTCTTAATTTGTTAACAAGTAAAAATGATGGAAAACACAATGTGGAAGAAAAGAATGATACTCCCAGTTTTAAAAAGATTAAAAAAAATGTAAGCGAGGAGTCCTATTCTTCTATTGAACAATTTAGTGAACCTAGCAGTGAAGAAGATGAGCCAGATCAGGAGTTATATGAAAAATCTAACAAAACCCTTACTGTAACACCTACTCAAGACCATAATGTGAGTGATGGATCGTTTAAATCTCTACAATCGTCACCAAGCTATAAAAATCAGTCTTTGTCTTGGTCAACATCATCTGAAGTAATGAATGATATACCTTTTGGAATCAGACATGACAGAGGTAAACTAATGCTCGGAAAATCTCGTGTTTATGACAATGACAGCACTTTGAAAGTTGGAAACCGTGTTTATAAAAAAACTATTGGTTTAAAAGAGCTATTGTTTAAAAAGAAACCAAATGTAGATGTAATCACAGAAGATGATTTAGATAAATATAAACTACTACTAATAGACACCAATGCCCATAGGCGTAATTATGAACCAACCAAACCAATAAACAGCAATAAAGGGTATAAATATATGAATATTATCAAACCACTATTTAAATTCTCTAAAAATGTGACTACTAGCATGGAAAGCCTTTCACAGGGAAAAGGTATTAATCTTTTAAAAAAAGTTAAGAAAAATACAGACCTTGTTTATTGGGACGATCCGAATGAGTTGGTAGATCGATTAAAATTGCTGTTTGCGTCACGAGATGCAGGTAACACCGGTTTAGATAATGAAATTATCGCAATTATGGAAGAACTGTGGGAAGCAGGAATAATCAAGAATATGAAATATAAAGAACGTTTGACAGGGAAATGGTTCACTTTGAATAACGCATCAGTGCAGCAATGAACATTGACAAATTTGGTCATCATGTTCATAAGCGTCTACGATTAGCGGAATACATTGATACCTTCAGCGATACATTGGTGAAGTCAGATACAGGACACTACGATTTGAAATCATCAAAATTGAAAGGTTTAACCTCTCCAGACGAAGACGACGAAGCAGTAAATAAAGCCTATGTAGTTGTAGTAGGTAATTATTGGGCATCCTGGAACACTTTTTTTTTCACTCCATTGATCTCACTGCCGTTCGAGCAATGTCGTAAAAAAGTGTTCCAGGATGCCCAATAATCATTTATGAAATGTTGTGCAGACTTACGGACTATTGTAGGTTTTCCATATTGAGTCACCAAAATTCACTGTTTTTATCACTATGATACACTATTAGCTAACCAAAACCTAAATTTGGATTACGCACAGTAGCTACCACTATGAAATTTTTCATTTTCGTCTAGGCTGGTGGCACCTAACAGCAAGTTTTTGTCGTGATCTGGTAATGGAATATGATTTTTCAATTTTTCCCAGTGGCTGATGCTAAGGAATAAAATCTAGGCCGATTGCTCATGCCTGTCGCCCAGTGGCTGGTGGCATCCAGATATTATTCCATTAAAAGTATCTAGGCCGATTGCTCATGCCTGTCGCCCAAGGGCTGGTGGCATCCAGATACAATTATTCCGTTGAAAAGTATCTAGGCCGATTGCTCATGCCTGTCGCCCAGGGGCTGGTGGCATCCAAATACTTATCAGCGTAATAAATAGCATAGGTAAATCGATCATTCATACCCGATAACAGATGTTAACAAAAAATTTTACGTATAGGCTGGTAGCCCCTAGACAGCAAAATGATGATTTCATTGCGAAGCCAGTGAGTGATGGGTGGTCACCCATCTATCCAGGATTCCGGTTTGTTTAGCCAAAACTTTCACATCACTTGCACTAGGTACATGCACCGTACACTAACAGCGTGGGAATGGTTTATGTTACTCTGTAGTACCTGTGAACCATGAACGATGCAAAGTCAGCTTCTTCGTACACGCGTGTGTGTGTGTCCATACTTGTGTTACGTTGTTAAAAATAGATGACTATAGGAATGTCAATTGTAATACTTATGATATAAAGAACCAATTACATCTACAAAGTAAAACTAGTTTTATGCAGTAAATGTAATAAATTGTAATTTAAGCATTTAAGTACATTGACGTACATAGTAACAAGAAGTCAGGGGAACTTGAAAATTGCATTTATGCAAATTTGATGTACAAGCTCTATCCTATGGTTCCATTTGTGTTTTTTATCATTAAATTGTATTATTAACAAAAGCGATTTAGTTAATTATAAGTAAATACATATTGGACAACATCACACACCTACATACTCAAATCCCAAAGTTAGTAGCTTCAACACTTGTGTAATGGAAATCAGAAACACCAAACAAAAAAAAAAACACTTATATTTGGGTGCGGTAATCGAACTCGCGACGCGACCCTTGCGTAATACGCAGATTCTATTCGGACGATAGCCGACCTACACTATACACGATACTTATACTTAGATAATAAAACAAATGAATGAGTCCAAAAATCGCGAATCAATGGGATGGCTTTTATTGATTAAAATTAAATTTAAAATTATAACATGCACTAGTGTGCATATTATACATGTTGCACACTACAATAATTGTCAACTCTACAAAAACAAAACTTAAGTAACGAAAGCAAACACTAAAAAAAAAAACATCCTTAGCCCAAATAGTACTCAATACTTAATATTTAATAGCACCGGGAATCGAATCTATTGATGGTATAGGCCACCGGCCGCTATGCTACTTGGTAATACATTATAAGTGAAGGCAATAAAGATGTGTACACAACAGTGTTACAATAATGCAATGACTTTTTTAATGTTAAACTTTTTTGTATTTATAGTTTTACACCTTTATCAAATCAACTAGCTGTACCCGTGACATCGTTTGCGTAGAATTAATTTGGAATAAATAATGTAGATAATTATTACTAAATATATGTGGTGCCATAGTAAATACTGATTTAATAACAAGTTGTAGAGTACCAAAATTTTATAATCGAGAAGAAACTTATAACATCGTATATATCATTTATTTATTTACTGTTATACACCAATAACATTAATTATTTATTCAAGTACAAATCTTAGCGATAGCATCACAATTGTGAACTCTGCCTTACAGGTATGTTTATCGTCAATATGTGTGCATCGAATTCTCAGATTCGAATGAAATATCATGTAACATGAAACTTTTGTTTTTCATTTATAATTTTTTGCAAACGTTTCAGAAAAAGTTGAGATTCTAAACTGTTTTATTTAATATTAATTTGTATGGTTATTAAATACCCTTTACGACGCTAAGCCATTGTAGGTTAAGGTATGCTTTGTAATATTTTTGCCTCAAGGTTTACGATATATGTAAAATTCCCTATTTAATCTTCAGTACATCTAAATGCGGTTTATTTATTCGACAACTAGGAGATATCCCGGGTGGAATAAAAGTCATTGCCAAAAACAAAGAAAATTATATATCTTTCACGAAGTTTTTTCATATGAAACTTCAGGAATATTTTCCAGTTAGATTTGTAGATTCATTTAAATTTTTAGGTACCAGTTTAGGAAAACTTGTAGGTAACTTGTCTAGTAATGACTTTGCGCATTTGTCTTATTTTTTCCCAAATAAAGAGCACTTTGATCTAATAAAACGCAAAGGCGTGTATCCCTATGAACACATGACGAATTGGAGTTGTTATGATGAAGATGTGTTACCGCCGCGAGAATGTTTTTATAGTACTTTGACCAATGACACCATTTCCGAATCGGATTATTATCACGCTCAACATGTTTGGAAAACGTTTCATTTGAAAAATCTCGGTGAATACACCGACTTATACCTTAAAACAGATGTAATTTTACTAGCAGATGTATTTGAGAATTTTCGTCTAACTTGTAAAAATAATTATAGGTTAGATCCTGCATTTTACATGACCGCTCCAGGACTAAGTTTCGACGCAATGTTACTTAAAACTAAAGTGAAATTACAACTTATTGAAAACCTAGAAATCGTACGTATGATTCAAAAGGGCATTCGTGGTGGGGTATGCTTATGCTCCACTAGGTATTCCAAAGCGAATAACAAATATTTGTCAAATTATAATCCGTCCACCTCCGATAACTATTTATTTTACATTGATTGTAATAATTTATATGGGTATGCAATGTGTTCATACTTGCCCTATTCTGATTTTGAGTTAATCAGTCAAACGGAAATAGATAAACTTAATATTCTCCAAGTACCCAATGACTCGAAGTATGGGTATATTTTAGAAGTTGATTTGGAATATCCGGAATACTTACATGAGTTGCACAATGACCTTCCTTTTTGTCCTCAGAAGTTTACACCACCCGGATCAAAATATCCCAAATTGATACCTAATTTGTACGATAAATTTAATTATGTAATACATTACGTACATTTAAAAACGTGCTTACAACACGGTTTAGTATTAAAACGTATTCACCGAGTAATCAAATTTAAACAAAGTCCTTTTTTAAAACCATATATAGATTTAAACACAGAGTTACGTCAAAAGGCTAAATCTACATTTGAACAGGATTTCTTTAAATTATTAAATAACAGCATTTTTGGGAAAACATTAGAAGATACTGAAAAAAGACTCAACGTTCATTTGGTTAATCAGTGGAATGACACCAGAAATAAAACAAAAAAATGTTACACAGCCGAACAATTGATATCGAGGCCTAATTTCCATAGTTCCACGGTTTTTACGGAAAATTTTGTAGCAGTGCAAATGAAACCAGAGTTAATTACTTTAGATAAACCTATATATATAGGATTCGCTGTTCTGGAAATATCTAAAAATCATATGTATGATTTCCACTACTCCACAATGAAACCTTTTTATGGTTCTCGTTTAAAATTATGTTACACGGACACTGACAGTTTTTTGTATAGTATAGAGACACCTGACATATATAACGATATAAAATTAAAGTTTCAGTCGTACTTCGATACTAGCAATTATACTAAAAATAATCAGTATAATATTGTATGTCGAAACAAAAAGATTCCTGGGTTATTTAAGGACGAGCTAGGCGGGCAACTTATTGTTGAATTTGTAGGACTGCGATCGAAGTTATATTGCGTGAAAACTGAAAATAACGAGTTAAAAAAAGCAAAAGGAGTAAAGAGACCTGTAGTCAAAACTCTTACTTTTAAAGATTTTAATAAAGTGTTATTGCACAATAAGTTGATAAAGAAAAAGAATGTTGTGTTTAAGTCTCTGAAACACGAAATTTTTACTCAATCTGTTAACAAAGTTGCCTTATCTTCAAATGATGACAAACGAATTATACTTAAAGATAAAATATCCACTTTGTCATGGGGGCATAAATCTAGTTTGTTCTAGAAAAAAAAAGAAGATTTTCTAAAAGCGGTTGGAAGAGATTGCCCGGCCGCATTTACTTACTGATGCTATTGTTACACGATTAGCTATATGCTATATGCTTCATAGTTTGTATGTTGTTTTTGAATGTAAAACCTACAAGACTTATGTACCTACAAGACTTATGTATAGTTATTGCGATTTCATAACAAAAACCAACTTTATTTTATTAAATGATTTTTAATTTGTATAATATTATTACATGAGTTAATGAAATTTAATATTATTACATTGTATCTAATATTTTGTATCATAGTAAATACTTTTATAAATGTATTCAGTGTATTATTCAGTAAGATAAGCTTTTTATAAATAAATATACTTATTTTCAGTAATACAAAAATTGTATTATTTCAAATATCACCATGACGTTTCCACTGTAAATTAACTACAATAAAGTATCCTACATTCTCTCTGCCTAAATATTAATGTTATTACCGTAGGTTATAATATTTTCAATAACGTAAAACCTCAGATGCGGTGTCCGAACAAGTTCAAACATGTTCATTGACACTATGTCACGTTATGCAAATCTGTAATTTGAATGCATACATCTTCCTAGATATTTGTTTTTTACTTATTATATATTTTTCAATAATATGATACCCGGTGCCAGCAGAACAAGTCTATACATGTTCATTCCCACGATTGCCACTGTATCATGTTTTGCAATTCAGTAATTTTAATGCAGGCGCTTGTACAGTAGTTCCCACCTAAAGAGGTACTATCAATACATATTTTTCAATAATATGATACCGCACCCGGTGTCAGCGAAACAAGTCTATACATGTTCATTCCCACGATTGCTGCTATATTACGTTTTGCAATTCAGTAATTTTGATGCATACGACAGTAGTTCCCTTCCACAGTCCAGTCAGTAGCACTTCGTTAGCCGATCTATACACAACCGAGCAACTGCCGCCCGCTGTTTAGTACCTACCTACCTTATTGCACTTCAGAATTTATTCTTTGTAAGTATTACTACCTAATATTAAGCATTTAATATTATTTATATGTTGTATAGTTTATGTTAATCAATAAATGTTTCTAATTTTTCGCAGATCATGGAAGATTCTCAAGACATATGTGGAACCTATTCTCCATCCATATACGCACAAGATCCTAATTTCTGTAGCCCTACCGAAGGCCTCGGTAAATATGTAAAAGAAGCATTGGCAAAAAAAGCAGCTCTTAAGAAGAAACAAAAAAGAGATGCAGCACGAAGAAACTGTAGAGATGTGGCGTCGACTTCATATGTAATCACCAAGGATCAAAAAAAAGGAAAACGGCTGATACAAATTCAAGTAGTGGACTTGGAGAACGAAGCTGCTGCATACTCAAGATCTTCAGCAGAAACTACACAGTGCAGTGAAAATGACAATGACAATGGTTGTGTGATACTTAGTGCGCAATATGTGATGCGAGACTCTATAGATGAGATAATGGACCTCACTGAAAACTTAATAAAAAAGATTTCCAGGAAAATTACTAGTGATGATTATTTTTAGTAATTGTTACTTTATTGTTAAACTATTAAAATTTTAAAGTTATAAATTTTTTAGGTAAATCTTAGTTTGTTATTTGAAATAAATAAGTCTTAGTGGTAATCTGTAGAAAACATATAATTAAGTAAGAAGTACTTGATTTATTGTAAAATTATTAAGTAAAAAGAAAATAGTAAAAAAATCTAGTAATCTAGAGTGTAAAATATTCAACAAAAGATATGTAGTAAGTAAAATACTTCTATTATATTTAATTGGTAGTATAGCTAGGTTATAAACTTTTTTGGTAAACCTTAGTTAAAGAATTTCAAATAAATAAATAAGTCTTAGTGATGAGTTTGTATAAAACATAATTATGTAATAATTACTTGAAGCTAAGTTTAATGTTAAATAAAAAAACAAATTAGTATATATATATATATATATATATATATATATATATATATATATATATATATATATATATATATATTTATTTTATTTTTTATGTAACGAACTGTTGTAACATTGTTAGATTTTAAAGTGGTTTTAATTAAATGATATTTTAAGATACTGAAGTTGTTTTATTATTTTACTATGTGAGGGAATTATTAAAACTGAAAGACTTTTTTATTTAACTTCTATTTATTTAAATATCTGACATCGATACATTATTTTCTATAATCCATTTTCTAATGCATATAACATTTCTTAATGCACAATACTTTATATGGTTGAAACAATTGAATGAAAACATATCTTTACAGTAAAGTTTACTTAGAGTTTCTAAATTAGGTATACCTTTATCACTTATATCTAAAACATTTTCATGTCCACATAATTCTCGCACCCATTTAATTTTTTCTTCTCCTTTTACTATGATCTTGCGTTCTTTGAAGTAAGGTTTAATGAGTCTTTTAAATTCTCTGTAGTCAATATGTCCCTCACTCCATCGGTATCCTCGGTTTCTTTCTATCCACCAAACATGTTTCCTTTCTTCGAGAGTAAGTGTAGAAAATGGATATGGAGGTTTAATTAAAAATATTTGAGTGTGTTCTGATGTGCCTATAACTAATTCCTTGATAATGAATTCATTTTTCTCATTTTTAAAACCTTGCACATCCACTATTATAACATCTTTATTCATGATAGTTTTTTAACGATGTTACTCAGAGGCTTATATTCAAATATGCAGTCGTTCAGTATAAGACAATATGCGGCGGTCTGATCAGGTATCTCTTGATCTGTTTCTATTTCAACCCGAACGTCAATTGATCCCTTTAGCGTTTCGTGTTGGCGAGAACAGTCAATAACAAATAAAGGAGCGATATCTTTGAACTCTTTCAAACTCAACAACGGCTCTGGTCGACGACCATGATAAGACTGCTGAAATCTTGCATACTGTTCGTATATTAATGAAAACTTGTTGTCAGCAAAATTAATATTCATTCCTTCATAAGGGTAATATGATGAATTTAAAAATACTTTGACATCACGAATAAAGCAATGATCGAACTCTGCCATAGACTGTGTCACATTATGTTTACGGTTAGTTTGTAAAGCAATTACTACAAATCGTGGTTTTTCAATCTGAGATGAGGTTTTTATAGACCAAGCGTGTTTACGTGTTGTGGGTAGTAATGGATACTCATACAAGTCCCAATTACGAAATGCTACTGTAATGGGACGATCTTTTTCTAAATGCTTTAATAAATTAATTCTTTCGCGGTCTGAAACTTTAATGTGAGGAACTCGCCAAACAATTTTACTTATTGTTATATCCTCCACAACTTCATCGGTATTTAGTTTCAAAGCATTGAGATTTGTGTTGCTTCTCAATAGTACTAACTCATGTTTACAGTTAATTATGATTTTTTCATAATCTTCTGCAAAACCCAATATTTTGTTTAGAGGAATTGATGCAGAAAATACTCCGTTGCTGACATTGGTCGTACCTGTAGGTGACCAGCCCCAAACCTGTGCACATTTCGATTCATTTTCATTCAAGGAAAGATAAGATTTTATAGTTGTAGAAATCCCTGTATTTTTTACCTTATCTATTTCTACACCATTTAATTCATATCGAATATCTTGAAAAAGAAATAAAGCTGGATTATTAACAAAATGCACACTTGTCACTTTTTCTTGTTGTTTAGTAGTACTGTTAAACTTATACACATTGACTCTGCCCTCAATGTACAAACTGCTGATTGCAGGCAACACATACAAATCTTGCTGATTAATAGGTATTCGAATTTCATCGTTCTTGTTAAAACTTGTTACATATGGTTTATACGAATGATATTCGAAACTTTCGATGCTGTTATCGTACGATGCCGGTTGAGTTATATTTAAAATATTCATTTTAACAAACCCAGTAGTTTTAAAAATTCCTTATTGCTTTTGGTTAGCTTCTTCTTTAAACGAAGCGGTGTTCTTTTCTGAGAGGATCTTTTGGAACTGACTTGAACAGTAGACGTAGATGGGGTTTTATTGAAATTTAACATTTTTTTCTAAAGTGTAAATACAGCTGTACTTCTTCACCGCGTAAGTTGATCTGCTTATTTTCAGCGTCTAGCAACCTTATGTTAATAGAGTTGATTGAACTTTGATTGACGGGAAAATAAATTAAGTTTTTAGGTATTTCGATGATTCTATAACCTGGTGGTACGTTAGGAACAAATTCGTAAATAATATGACTTGCTTTCCCGTTCACAAATGACCCGCTGATTACATCACATTCGATTCGCACTACAGTTGTTGATAAAATGCTGACGGGATACCGAGACTCGGTGCTTATATTAGCTGTTATTGTATCCATACCAAAACCTAAAATTTTACCAAGAGAATCATTTTTATCGAAATACACATTTTCAGAACAGTAAATACATGTTTTTAATGTATTATTATTGCAAGTCAATTTTAGCGCAGCGTCCTTAATGTTACTTTTCAAAAAGTCACAAATATCTTGAAGTTCGTAGGATCCTTCAGGTATTTCGATAATTCTATCACTGCCATAGTAAAATTTATTATTTCTTTCATCTATGTTCGGGATAGAATTAAAAGTTGAAAAATATAAGAGTCCACACTCATATTCTCCGCGTAATTGCAAGGTTGGCGAGTAATTTGTTATTAAAGATTCTCCTCTGCCAGTTATTGACACAGTGAAAGACATTTTTGTACTGATAAGTTTTTTTATTTCATTATCAATATAAATGTTTTTTCCAATAGTCTCTTAAAAAATTTAAACAAAGGTGACCACAGTTTATAGTTCCAAACTTTTGATACTGAACATAATTATAATTTATAGACATGTACCTTAAATAATTTATCAACTCTAACGGTGGCTTTAGATTGCCAAAACTATCAAAATATTCACAGTCGTCATTATGCTTAACGTAGGCTACCCAATGGGTTCCGGGATTATCAGAACTATCTAAATTTATTATAGCACACTCGATCTTTCTTGGTTTTGAAGGCAGTGCATCTCTCATGAAAACTCCTCGAAAGTGTGGAATATCAGTAGCATGCTCCAATATATCGAAATTAGTGAGAGGGCGTCTGGGTAGCCGTTTCATTAGTTTTTTGAAGGATTTAGATATAAACCAGCTCCTTTTTTATGAGGCTTGATATACAGTCCTTTTCCTAGAGCTACAGCTTCCATCATCTTGTTATGTCGTTCAGATTCTTGAAGATTTTTCTGAGCAGCCTTGTAATCATTGACAGCCTTTGCTATACCTGCTGCACCACCAGCAAGTGAACCTAGAGCTGACAATCCAGCGAAAATTGGAATAAGAGGTAAGAAACCCCCACTTTTTGGTATAGGAATACACCGCGGCAAGCGTATTCCTTTTTTATTAGTAAACAGTTTTTTTGCAGCTGCATATGCATATTTTATAGCTGTGTGATTGTCTTTAGATTTTAATTTTTTAATTTTATTTTGGATTTTTTTAACACCAGTCATAAATGAACTTACTCCAGCCCCAGCTTTGAGTTTTGCTTTCATAGTTTTCTTTACTATCCATGAAGCAACCTTTTCTCCTTTTCCAGCATCCCTCGATTGCAATCTTTTCTTAGCCATATTCAAAAGTTCTAAATCGGCGTTATGTCGAACGTGTAAATCACTGTTGTTGTATGCGATATCGTGATACATGCAAGCTTCATCCAATTTGTTTATGCCCCGGTCGCCCCTCAGTAACCGTTTCTTAAGTTTTGTTCCGGGACCACAAAATTGATAACCAGGTAAATGTAACTCAAACGGTATATTATTTATTATGTCGTTAATAATACCACTTCCTTCCTTCATCGATGTTTATCAAGTGACCGTATCAAATATTAATTCTTAATTTATATTATAACACCAATGCATTTTTATCAATCCAACTGTTTTCGTCATCACTGAGACCTAACCATTTAACAAAAAGTTTGTTTCCTTTTCTTTTTATAACCTTTTCAATGAGATATAGATCTGGAAATTTTGTTCTCTGTAATTCATAACCGTAAAAAGATCCTAAAATTCTCTGCCTATGGTTATCTTCTAAGTGGTAAGTTACTGGAGTTGTATGATTGACTTTAATAACATTAAATATTTCTGAAGACCAGTTTGGGGTATAACCTTTATAAAAATCCCCTTTGTATTTACTTATACGAACATGATCTCCAACTCGCAACTTTAATTTCTGGTTCATCTTGTTACTTTGTGATTTAATAATGTTAGATCTGACAACTATTTGGTTTCCTTTATTAACCTCAATTGGCTTAAATTTTGTTATTCGATGTCTAGTGTTATTATAGCATTGGACTACGTGTTTCAAATTCTTTTGCATCCATTGATATTGACCACATAAGCTAAATAGCTTGTAAAGGTGACCTTTTAGTGTTCTTATTACTCTTTCGACAATTGATGCTTTTTTTATAGAGTAAGTGGAATAATGATTAATGCTATACTTTACCATCAACTGTTTAAAGGTATCATTATAAAATTCTTTGCCTAAATCTGTTTGTAAATTTTTAGGCTTTCGAGATGAATTAGATAATATATTTTGCATTGCTTTTGTAACACAACTTTTATCTTTTGATTTCAAAGGATTAACCCACACATATTTCGATAAAGTATCAATTACGACTAAAACATATTTATATCCTTTATTAAACTGTGAGTACTTTTGAAAATCCATAAGGTCTGCTTGCCATAAATCATCTATTCTTTTTATAATTGTACTTCGACGGGGAAAATTTCTTCTCGCCGCTCTGTGAAGTTCGTCTACAATTTCTTTCTTACTCATTTTTATTTTTTTGGTTTATCAAAAAATCAATCTCTGTTTTAGTATAATATAAATCACTCAAACGATTTGAAGTCACCTTATCCAAGCTATTTAGGTATTTCTTAACATCAAGATAAACTGTTTTTATTTCGTTTCTTAGGTCTTGAACTGTTTTATCTAAATAGGCTTTATTTACTGCTTCGTCGTCTTCGTCTGGAGAGGTTAAACCTTTCAATTTTGATGATTTCAAATCGTAGTGTCCTGTATCTGACTTCACCAATGTATCGCTGAAGGTATCAATGTATTCCGCTAATCGTAGACGCTTATGAACATGATGACCAAATTTGTCAATGTTCATTGCTGCACTGATGCGTTATTCAAAGTGAACCATTTCCCTGTCAAACGTTCTTTATATTTCATATTCTTGATTATTCCTGCTTCCCACAGTTCTTCCATAATTGCGATAATTTCATTATCTAAACCGGTGTTACCTGCATCTCGTGACGCAAACAGCAATTTTAATCGATCTACCAACTCATTCGGATCGTCCCAATAAACAAGGTCTGTATTTTTCTTAACTTTTTTTAAAAGATTAATACCTTTTCCCTGTGAAAGGCTTTCCATGCTAGTAGTCACATTTTTAGAGAATTTAAATAGTGGTTTGATAATATTCATATATTTATACCCTTTATTGCTGTTTATTGGTTTGGTTGGTTCATAATTACGCCTATGGGCATTGGTGTCTATTAGTAGTAGTTTATATTTATCTAAATCATCTTCTGTGATTACATCTACATTTGGTTTCTTTTTAAACAATAGCTCTTTTAAACCAATAGTTTTTTTATAAACACGGTTTCCAACTTTCAAAGTGCTGTCATTGTCATAAACACGAGATTTTCCGAGCATTAGTTTACCTCTGTCATGTCTGATTCCAAAAGGTATATCATTCATTACTTCAGATGATGTTGACCAAGACAAAGACTGATTTTTATAGCTTGGTGACGATTGTAGAGATTTAAACGATCCATCACTCACATTATGGTCTTGAGTAGGTGTTACAGTAAGGGTTTTGTTAGATTTTTCATATAACTCCTGATCTGGCTCATCTTCTTCACTGCTAGGTTCACTAAATTGTTCAATAGAAGAATAGGACTCCTCGCTTACATTTTTTTTAATCTTTTTAAAACTGGGAGTATCATTCTTTTCTTCCACATTGTGTTTTCCATCATTTTTACTTGTTAACAAATTAAGAGGGTCAACTATAGGTTTGAATATGGTTTCCAAGGTCATATTGCTTGTATTTTTTGCATCCTTGATCATATCTACTTTTCTCTTTACAGCTGTTGCCGATTTTACTAATTGTTTTTTAGATCTATTTCCATGTTTTTTTTTATGAAGTTTCCTTTCAACTCCAAATCACAAAAGAAAGTGATTTATAAATAAAATTACAACGGCTTATGTATATTAATCTACCACAATGAACGTATCAAATGTCATTCTATAACATCCTTTATTTCGTTCACAATCCTTATTTATTACAATATAATTGTACGGCTTTCTCCAAACAGTTGAGCACATTACACGGAATTGAGACCATGACATGTCAGACATTACATGTTCTTCATAAACGTGTTTTAAATTTATATCGTCTTGCTTGAATAATATTATTAGGTTTGCATTGTCCCTTACAAGTTGTTTAGGTATTTTTGTATAGGTTTGATTTATATAAAAACAATCTATATTTTTATGACGTCCCATAGCAAAATAATCTCGGATGTGGTTTTGGTTTTCACAAGCAACGTCGTCAAATATGATAATTGAGTTAGCCAAAGCTTCGTGTGGACTTAAAATTTCACTGTTATCATTGTATTTGTTAAAAGATGTACCTGCTACCATATCTAATACCTTTTCTAAAAATATGTATTTAGGCTGATATAAAGATTTTGAATATACATAAAGATTATGAAAACGAGGACCGTCACAATGTAATAATAGACTAATTACTAAGTTGGTCTTTCCACAATTGGAAGGACCACAAACAATACAACGTATACTATTCGGCAACAAATTACCATGTCGTTTTGGTTCATTCGATAGCGGAGGACATATGCATTCTATTTTTAACGATTGTTTTTGTTTGACGAATTTCATAATCAGCTGCTTGCACTTGACCACAGAGTTCGAAGGAATTTAACAAAATGATTTTATAACATAGCGCCAAAACATTTAAACTCTTGAGGTGGGAGGTCGAATAAATTATAAATAGCAAACTTCAGTTCATTGGTATCCAAGAATCGATTTGCAAGTGAGTAATGCTTTTTTTTTTTTGCACTGTATTATATTGCTAAGGTAAAGCTACTAAGTAAAAAAAAAAAATATATGTTATTGGGTATGAATGATCGATTTACCTATGCTTTTTATTACGCTGATAAGTATTTGGATGCCACCAGCCCCTGGGCGACAGGCATGAGCAATCGGCCTAGATACTTTTCAACGGAATAATTGTATCTGGATGCCACCAGCCCTTGGGCGACAGGCATGAGCAATCGGCCTAGATACTTTTAATGGAATAATATCTGGATGCCACCAGCCACTGGGCGACAGGCATGAGCAATCGGCCTAGATTTTATTCCTTAGCATCAGCCACTGGGAAAAATTGAAAAATCATATTCCATTACCAGATCACGACAAAAACTTGCTGTTAGGTGCCACCAGCCTAGACGAAAATGAAAATTTTCATAGTGGTAGCTACTGTGCGTAATCCAAATTTAGGTTTTGGTTAGCTAATAGTGTATCATAGTGATAAAAACAGTGAATTTTGGTGACTCAATATGGAAAAGATACAATATTCCGTAAGTCTGCACAACATTTCATAAATGATTATTGGGCATCCTGGAACACTTTTTTACGACATTGCTCGAACGGCAGTGAGATCAATGGAGTGAAAAAAAAAGTGTTCCAGGATGCCCAATAATTACCTACTAAGATTCATTGTTTGAATTAAAAAATAATATGAACCTGTTATAAAGTATTGTAACCCGTTTTTCAATATACTTAAGTAGTTGCTTTTTGCTCAGATTCATTGTTTGAATAGGAAACGTAACTTATATTATGAAATGTAATGTAAATTTATGTACCTACCCAGCTGTTTTAATATACCTAATAAAATATAAAAGTAACAAACAAACTTGCATTTTTATTTAATTTAGTATATACCTTTGTATAATAAAACATTGACGGTAAATAAGTAAGAAAATTCTAACGCAAACAAGTTTGAACAAGTCAGTTTCAGAGTAGGTTGTGTAATACAACTCTTCTGATTATAAGGTAATATGAAACCTATTTAATACAAATCAGGTCACGTTATTGCTAAGTTAATCATTCTTTATTAATATCAATAATATTTTTTTTTTTTTTTGCTAAATTGCAAATTACATGTGTAAAACAGGGAAGCATAAGTATGAAAAATAAAATAACCATGTAAATAACACAAAGAATCAGTTTATTGATAATAATATAAAAATCAAAATAAATTAAACTTAGACATGTTATTATCATAATACCATTTTCTAATACACACAGCATTATTTAATGCACAGTTTATTTTATGATTTACACAACTAAAGTCCGTTTTATTTTTACAAAATTTACTTTGTAACATTGAAAAATTAGGACATCCCTTTTCACCAATATCGATTACCACACAGTTTGCACATAAATCTTTGATCCACTTAATTTTTTCAAAACCCTTTGTAAATAACACAAAGAATCAGTTTATTGATAATAATATAAAAATTAAAATAAATTAAACTTAGACATGTTATTATCATAATACCATTTTCTAATACACACAGCATTATTTAATGCACAGTTTATTTTATGATTTACACAACTAAAGTCCGTTTTATTTTTACAAAATTTACTTTGTAACATTGAAAAATTAGGACATCCCTTTTCACCAATATCGATTACCACACAGTTTGCACATAAATCTTTGATCCACTTAATTTTTTCAAAACCCTTTGCAATAACTTTTTTATTCTTCAGATGAGGTATGATAACACGATGAAACTCCTTGTAGTCTATGTAGCCCTCACACCAGCTAATTCCTCGGTTTCTTTCTAACCATCTGACTCGTTTCTTTTCTACTTCTGTGAGATGATGAAATGAGTATGGTGGCTTTACCAAAAAAGTTTGTGTATGTTCCTGGCTCGCAATGGCTACTTCTTTTACAATAAAATTGTTATTTATATCTTTAAATCCTTGAACATCCACTATAAGTGTATCTACGTTCATGATATCTTCTTTACGATGTTACTTAGTGGTTTGTATTCAACAATGCAATCGTTGAGAATAAGACAGTATGCTGTAGTCTTATCTGGTAAATAGGAACTGTTTTCAGATTATCTGTTTGTCTGCAGCAGTCAACTACAAACAGAGGTGCTATATCTTTAAATTATTTCTATGTTAGCAACGGTTCTCCGTTTTGTGAATGGTTGAAGCACGACTTCGTAAGAACACAATAATGCGCATGCGTTTTATATTAGTTGAGATCCTTAGAAATGTTTCTTGCAACAACTTGCCTAAACGACCAAATACATTAAGATATCGGAAAGTAATGTCAATTCATCATCAACAGCCTATAAACGTCCCACTGCTGGGCACAGGCCTCCCACGTGAACAATAGCACGTGGGGATATTGAGCCATAACCCACCACGCTGGCCCAATGCGGGTTGGTGGGTTTTAACGGCTGCCATCTTACGACATCAACCGGGACCAACGGCTTAACGTGCCTTCCGAAGCACGGAGGAGCTCGAGATGTTTTTTAATTGGTCACCCATCAGGCGACCCGGCATTGCGAAAGTTGCTTAGCGGGCAAGATCGCAAGCCGAACGCGCTAGCCGCTGCGCCATCGAGCTCCTCAATGTCAATTGTTAACGAACAATGGAGGTGATTAGATAATGAGAAAGAATTGTGGACGGTCCGACGGTGTAATCGCCAAAACACAGTGATAGTTAACAATAGAGGCAATTAGATAAGGAGCAAGGGTCGTCTTATTGTTAACAATAGAGGTAATTAGATAACGAAGAAGGACCATCCGTGAGTAACGTAACTCGGAAACGGCAAGAGATATCGCTCTGGGACCCAGCGCAATCGATTCAAATGGGGGGGTTTTCCTTTTTTTTTTTTTTTTTTTTTTTTTTTTTTTTTTTTTTTAGGTTTGGTCGACCCTTGAAACGACTTTTCGATGATTCATTGAGCCAGAACCCGCGAATATGACTTTCCATACAAGTGAGCCAGAACCCGCGAATACGGGTTGGGGACGCGATGATTTTATTCATACAAGTGGGCCAGAACTCCCGAATACACACTACTGCTATTAATATTGTTTTACTCGTAATGTGACTGCATTTTGTTCTCATTGGAGATTATTTTTGCATCAATGAAGAATAATGAGTGATTTGTTGGACTTAACGTTTGTGAAAAGCAAAAGGGGTGCCCCGGCACTATTAAGAAGCGGTTACCGCTACAATTTGAACCAAAAAGTACAAACAGGAAATACATTGTGGCGATGTTCCAACAGATACGAGTGTAGTGCTAGTGTAACGCTGAACGAAACACGGGACGTAATACTTCGCGAGAGCCAGCATACGTGCGAACCCGACTTTTCTAGAAATGCCATAGATGTAGCAATGGCCGCTTGCAAAGATAGAATTGTAAAAGATTATAGATCTGTACAGCAAGTTTTCGAAGAATCTATCCAGCAGCTTGATGACAGTGGCATTGTAGAGCCAGACGAGCTACCGACGTATCATTCTAAAAGAGATTCACTAACAAGGCATAAAAAAAAAACTCTGGAACTAAAAAGTTTATCATTTCGTGAGCCACGCGACTTAAAAATTCCGGAATCATTAGCAGATGATTTTTTATTAAAATAAATTGGCGACGAAAATAAAATAATGGTATTTTGTACAAAGCTGGCACGCAAGTTACTTGAAAAAACTAAAAAAAAAACATACAAGTTTTACGCTGACGGCACGTTTAAGAGAGCAGCTAAGCCCTTCAAACAAATTTTTACGTTGCATGTAGAATTGAATCCTGACAATAAATTCCAGACGATTGTTCCAGTTGTTTACTGTTTACTTCCTAATAAAGAACAGAAAACTTACCAAACACTGTTCACTGTCCTAAAAGAAGAATTCGGTGTTGAGATCAGCTACTACAAAGCTGACTTTGAACCGGCACAATTCAATGCCTTGAAAAAAGTGTACCCAGATGTCTACACAAGTGGTTGCTTTTTCCATTATCATAAAGCCATCCGCGAAAAGTGTGAAAAATTGCACTTAAATCTGACATCAGTCGGCAGAAACGTCAAGAGACTCTGCTCATATTTGACGTTATTACCAACCAATTTCATGACTGACGCGTGGCTTGATATAAAGAAAGTCGGTGAAATGTGTGAAGATGTTACGGCTTTTGAGAATTTTTGTACATATTTCGAAAGACAATGGGTACCATATTTCAAGATGTTAAGCGTGGCTGAAGAAAATCAACGAACAACAAATCCTTTAGAAGGATGGCACAGCAGGCTTAATAAAAAAGTTCCTATAAAGCCGAATGTGTTGCTGTTAGTAGATATTTTGAAGAAAGAAGGGCGACATTATGATATCCATATTAAAAGAAAAACTCCTATGAGTAGAATGAGAAGATTACGAGATCTTCGATTTAACGAGTATTTAAAGAAAAAAATAAGACTATTAAAGAAATGTCACATAACAGCTATGCAGTTTCTTAAGAAGATAATATTCGCCAAAATGGTTTAACTTGAAACTGAGTTTATAGAATGGAAAGTGAGTGAAGGGATTTTGTGGAAAAGAAAGATAAATTTTATGATTTATGATAAGTATGTTTAATTTTTGTTTTATGTAAGACTAATAATATAGACGTAATAAATAATATTTTTTGTAATTAATAATTTCTCTTTATTACTTTAAAATGTAGGCTAGGTTTTTTTTACAGTATATAATTATAAAAAGTTAAATAAAAATAAAAGTAAGTACAAAATATAAAACAAAAAACAAATAAATAAATTGTGATGTATTAGTTTCTACCAGGACCAAATCTGGCTACCAAACGGTACTAAAGGGTTTACAGTCAGTCAGTTTACTTATAGCGAGTCAACCGCTGCTTCGTGGGTTTGTGACGTAGAACCGGCCAGTAGTGATCCAACTATTTCGCGTGCTTTCTCATCGTCACCGTGGCTCTGTTGTAAGGCGAGCGACTTCTATGCAGAGGGCCGGCGGTTCAAACCCCGGTATTGGAATTCTTTTTTCTTTATTTTAAGGTTTTTAAGACATCCTTACTTAAGGCGACGGGTAGGGCAAGCCTTCTCCATACAAATTTTGTTCAAG
>OY720022.1:872879-964258 GCA_963082485.1 Eudonia mercurella
AGAGATTGCCCGGCCGCATTTACTTACTGATGCTATTGTTACACGATTAGCTATATGCTATATGCTTCATAGTTTGTATGTTGTTTTTGAATGTAAAACCTACAAGACTTATGTACCTACAAGACTTATGTATAGTTATTGCGATTTCATAACAAAAACCAACTTTATTTTATTAAATGATTTTTAATTTGTATAATATTATTACATGAGTTAATGAAATTTAATATTATTACATTGTATCTAATATTTTGTATCATAGTAAATACTTTTATAAATGTATTCAGTGTATTATTCAGTAAGATAAGCTTTTTATAAATAAATATACTTATTTTCAGTAATACAAAAATTGTATTATTTCAAATATCACCATGACGTTTCCACTGTAAATTAACTACAATAAAGTATCCTACATTCTCTCTGCCTAAATATTAATGTTATTACCGTAGGTTATAATATTTTCAATAACGTAAAACCTCAGATGCGGTGTCCGAACAAGTTCAAACATGTTCATTGACACTATGTCACGTTATGCAAATCTGTAATTTGAATGCATACATCTTCCTAGATATTTGTTTTTTACTTATTATATATTTTTCAATAATATGATACCCGGTGCCAGCAGAACAAGTCTATACATGTTCATTCCCACGATTGCCACTGTATCATGTTTTGCAATTCAGTAATTTTAATGCAGGCGCTTGTACAGTAGTTCCCACCTAAAGAGGTACTATCAATACATATTTTTCAATAATATGATACCGCACCCGGTGTCAGCGAAACAAGTCTATACATGTTCATTCCCACGATTGCTGCTATATTACGTTTTGCAATTCAGTAATTTTGATGCATACGACAGTAGTTCCCTTCCACAGTCCAGTCAGTAGCACTTCGTTAGCCGATCTATACACAACCGAGCAACTGCCGCCCGCTGTTTAGTACCTACCTACCTTATTGCACTTCAGAATTTATTCTTTGTAAGTATTACTACCTAATATTAAGCATTTAATATTATTTATATGTTGTATAGTTTATGTTAATCAATAAATGTTTCTAATTTTTCGCAGATCATGGAAGATTCTCAAGACATATGTGGAACCTATTCTCCATCCATATACGCACAAGATCCTAATTTCTGTAGCCCTACCGAAGGCCTCGGTAAATATGTAAAAGAAGCATTGGCAAAAAAAGCAGCTCTTAAGAAGAAACAAAAAAGAGATGCAGCACGAAGAAACTGTAGAGATGTGGCGTCGACTTCATATGTAATCACCAAGGATCAAAAAAAAGGAAAACGGCTGATACAAATTCAAGTAGTGGACTTGGAGAACGAAGCTGCTGCATACTCAAGATCTTCAGCAGAAACTACACAGTGCAGTGAAAATGACAATGACAATGGTTGTGTGATACTTAGTGCGCAATATGTGATGCGAGACTCTATAGATGAGATAATGGACCTCACTGAAAACTTAATAAAAAAGATTTCCAGGAAAATTACTAGTGATGATTATTTTTAGTAATTGTTACTTTATTGTTAAACTATTAAAATTTTAAAGTTATAAATTTTTTAGGTAAATCTTAGTTTGTTATTTGAAATAAATAAGTCTTAGTGGTAATCTGTAGAAAACATATAATTAAGTAAGAAGTACTTGATTTATTGTAAAATTATTAAGTAAAAAGAAAATAGTAAAAAAATCTAGTAATCTAGAGTGTAAAATATTCAACAAAAGATATGTAGTAAGTAAAATACTTCTATTATATTTAATTGGTAGTATAGCTAGGTTATAAACTTTTTTGGTAAACCTTAGTTAAAGAATTTCAAATAAATAAATAAGTCTTAGTGATGAGTTTGTATAAAACATAATTATGTAATAATTACTTGAAGCTAAGTTTAATGTTAAATAAAAAAACAAATTAGTATATATATATATATATATATATATATATATATATATATATATATATATATATATATATATATATTTATTTTATTTTTTATGTAACGAACTGTTGTAACATTGTTAGATTTTAAAGTGGTTTTAATTAAATGATATTTTAAGATACTGAAGTTGTTTTATTATTTTACTATGTGAGGGAATTATTAAAACTGAAAGACTTTTTTATTTAACTTCTATTTATTTAAATATCTGACATCGATACATTATTTTCTATAATCCATTTTCTAATGCATATAACATTTCTTAATGCACAATACTTTATATGGTTGAAACAATTGAATGAAAACATATCTTTACAGTAAAGTTTACTTAGAGTTTCTAAATTAGGTATACCTTTATCACTTATATCTAAAACATTTTCATGTCCACATAATTCTCGCACCCATTTAATTTTTTCTTCTCCTTTTACTATGATCTTGCGTTCTTTGAAGTAAGGTTTAATGAGTCTTTTAAATTCTCTGTAGTCAATATGTCCCTCACTCCATCGGTATCCTCGGTTTCTTTCTATCCACCAAACATGTTTCCTTTCTTCGAGAGTAAGTGTAGAAAATGGATATGGAGGTTTAATTAAAAATATTTGAGTGTGTTCTGATGTGCCTATAACTAATTCCTTGATAATGAATTCATTTTTCTCATTTTTAAAACCTTGCACATCCACTATTATAACATCTTTATTCATGATAGTTTTTTAACGATGTTACTCAGAGGCTTATATTCAAATATGCAGTCGTTCAGTATAAGACAATATGCGGCGGTCTGATCAGGTATCTCTTGATCTGTTTCTATTTCAACCCGAACGTCAATTGATCCCTTTAGCGTTTCGTGTTGGCGAGAACAGTCAATAACAAATAAAGGAGCGATATCTTTGAACTCTTTCAAACTCAACAACGGCTCTGGTCGACGACCATGATAAGACTGCTGAAATCTTGCATACTGTTCGTATATTAATGAAAACTTGTTGTCAGCAAAATTAATATTCATTCCTTCATAAGGGTAATATGATGAATTTAAAAATACTTTGACATCACGAATAAAGCAATGATCGAACTCTGCCATAGACTGTGTCACATTATGTTTACGGTTAGTTTGTAAAGCAATTACTACAAATCGTGGTTTTTCAATCTGAGATGAGGTTTTTATAGACCAAGCGTGTTTACGTGTTGTGGGTAGTAATGGATACTCATACAAGTCCCAATTACGAAATGCTACTGTAATGGGACGATCTTTTTCTAAATGCTTTAATAAATTAATTCTTTCGCGGTCTGAAACTTTAATGTGAGGAACTCGCCAAACAATTTTACTTATTGTTATATCCTCCACAACTTCATCGGTATTTAGTTTCAAAGCATTGAGATTTGTGTTGCTTCTCAATAGTACTAACTCATGTTTACAGTTAATTATGATTTTTTCATAATCTTCTGCAAAACCCAATATTTTGTTTAGAGGAATTGATGCAGAAAATACTCCGTTGCTGACATTGGTCGTACCTGTAGGTGACCAGCCCCAAACCTGTGCACATTTCGATTCATTTTCATTCAAGGAAAGATAAGATTTTATAGTTGTAGAAATCCCTGTATTTTTTACCTTATCTATTTCTACACCATTTAATTCATATCGAATATCTTGAAAAAGAAATAAAGCTGGATTATTAACAAAATGCACACTTGTCACTTTTTCTTGTTGTTTAGTAGTACTGTTAAACTTATACACATTGACTCTGCCCTCAATGTACAAACTGCTGATTGCAGGCAACACATACAAATCTTGCTGATTAATAGGTATTCGAATTTCATCGTTCTTGTTAAAACTTGTTACATATGGTTTATACGAATGATATTCGAAACTTTCGATGCTGTTATCGTACGATGCCGGTTGAGTTATATTTAAAATATTCATTTTAACAAACCCAGTAGTTTTAAAAATTCCTTATTGCTTTTGGTTAGCTTCTTCTTTAAACGAAGCGGTGTTCTTTTCTGAGAGGATCTTTTGGAACTGACTTGAACAGTAGACGTAGATGGGGTTTTATTGAAATTTAACATTTTTTTCTAAAGTGTAAATACAGCTGTACTTCTTCACCGCGTAAGTTGATCTGCTTATTTTCAGCGTCTAGCAACCTTATGTTAATAGAGTTGATTGAACTTTGATTGACGGGAAAATAAATTAAGTTTTTAGGTATTTCGATGATTCTATAACCTGGTGGTACGTTAGGAACAAATTCGTAAATAATATGACTTGCTTTCCCGTTCACAAATGACCCGCTGATTACATCACATTCGATTCGCACTACAGTTGTTGATAAAATGCTGACGGGATACCGAGACTCGGTGCTTATATTAGCTGTTATTGTATCCATACCAAAACCTAAAATTTTACCAAGAGAATCATTTTTATCGAAATACACATTTTCAGAACAGTAAATACATGTTTTTAATGTATTATTATTGCAAGTCAATTTTAGCGCAGCGTCCTTAATGTTACTTTTCAAAAAGTCACAAATATCTTGAAGTTCGTAGGATCCTTCAGGTATTTCGATAATTCTATCACTGCCATAGTAAAATTTATTATTTCTTTCATCTATGTTCGGGATAGAATTAAAAGTTGAAAAATATAAGAGTCCACACTCATATTCTCCGCGTAATTGCAAGGTTGGCGAGTAATTTGTTATTAAAGATTCTCCTCTGCCAGTTATTGACACAGTGAAAGACATTTTTGTACTGATAAGTTTTTTTATTTCATTATCAATATAAATGTTTTTTCCAATAGTCTCTTAAAAAATTTAAACAAAGGTGACCACAGTTTATAGTTCCAAACTTTTGATACTGAACATAATTATAATTTATAGACATGTACCTTAAATAATTTATCAACTCTAACGGTGGCTTTAGATTGCCAAAACTATCAAAATATTCACAGTCGTCATTATGCTTAACGTAGGCTACCCAATGGGTTCCGGGATTATCAGAACTATCTAAATTTATTATAGCACACTCGATCTTTCTTGGTTTTGAAGGCAGTGCATCTCTCATGAAAACTCCTCGAAAGTGTGGAATATCAGTAGCATGCTCCAATATATCGAAATTAGTGAGAGGGCGTCTGGGTAGCCGTTTCATTAGTTTTTTGAAGGATTTAGATATAAACCAGCTCCTTTTTTATGAGGCTTGATATACAGTCCTTTTCCTAGAGCTACAGCTTCCATCATCTTGTTATGTCGTTCAGATTCTTGAAGATTTTTCTGAGCAGCCTTGTAATCATTGACAGCCTTTGCTATACCTGCTGCACCACCAGCAAGTGAACCTAGAGCTGACAATCCAGCGAAAATTGGAATAAGAGGTAAGAAACCCCCACTTTTTGGTATAGGAATACACCGCGGCAAGCGTATTCCTTTTTTATTAGTAAACAGTTTTTTTGCAGCTGCATATGCATATTTTATAGCTGTGTGATTGTCTTTAGATTTTAATTTTTTAATTTTATTTTGGATTTTTTTAACACCAGTCATAAATGAACTTACTCCAGCCCCAGCTTTGAGTTTTGCTTTCATAGTTTTCTTTACTATCCATGAAGCAACCTTTTCTCCTTTTCCAGCATCCCTCGATTGCAATCTTTTCTTAGCCATATTCAAAAGTTCTAAATCGGCGTTATGTCGAACGTGTAAATCACTGTTGTTGTATGCGATATCGTGATACATGCAAGCTTCATCCAATTTGTTTATGCCCCGGTCGCCCCTCAGTAACCGTTTCTTAAGTTTTGTTCCGGGACCACAAAATTGATAACCAGGTAAATGTAACTCAAACGGTATATTATTTATTATGTCGTTAATAATACCACTTCCTTCCTTCATCGATGTTTATCAAGTGACCGTATCAAATATTAATTCTTAATTTATATTATAACACCAATGCATTTTTATCAATCCAACTGTTTTCGTCATCACTGAGACCTAACCATTTAACAAAAAGTTTGTTTCCTTTTCTTTTTATAACCTTTTCAATGAGATATAGATCTGGAAATTTTGTTCTCTGTAATTCATAACCGTAAAAAGATCCTAAAATTCTCTGCCTATGGTTATCTTCTAAGTGGTAAGTTACTGGAGTTGTATGATTGACTTTAATAACATTAAATATTTCTGAAGACCAGTTTGGGGTATAACCTTTATAAAAATCCCCTTTGTATTTACTTATACGAACATGATCTCCAACTCGCAACTTTAATTTCTGGTTCATCTTGTTACTTTGTGATTTAATAATGTTAGATCTGACAACTATTTGGTTTCCTTTATTAACCTCAATTGGCTTAAATTTTGTTATTCGATGTCTAGTGTTATTATAGCATTGGACTACGTGTTTCAAATTCTTTTGCATCCATTGATATTGACCACATAAGCTAAATAGCTTGTAAAGGTGACCTTTTAGTGTTCTTATTACTCTTTCGACAATTGATGCTTTTTTTATAGAGTAAGTGGAATAATGATTAATGCTATACTTTACCATCAACTGTTTAAAGGTATCATTATAAAATTCTTTGCCTAAATCTGTTTGTAAATTTTTAGGCTTTCGAGATGAATTAGATAATATATTTTGCATTGCTTTTGTAACACAACTTTTATCTTTTGATTTCAAAGGATTAACCCACACATATTTCGATAAAGTATCAATTACGACTAAAACATATTTATATCCTTTATTAAACTGTGAGTACTTTTGAAAATCCATAAGGTCTGCTTGCCATAAATCATCTATTCTTTTTATAATTGTACTTCGACGGGGAAAATTTCTTCTCGCCGCTCTGTGAAGTTCGTCTACAATTTCTTTCTTACTCATTTTTATTTTTTTGGTTTATCAAAAAATCAATCTCTGTTTTAGTATAATATAAATCACTCAAACGATTTGAAGTCACCTTATCCAAGCTATTTAGGTATTTCTTAACATCAAGATAAACTGTTTTTATTTCGTTTCTTAGGTCTTGAACTGTTTTATCTAAATAGGCTTTATTTACTGCTTCGTCGTCTTCGTCTGGAGAGGTTAAACCTTTCAATTTTGATGATTTCAAATCGTAGTGTCCTGTATCTGACTTCACCAATGTATCGCTGAAGGTATCAATGTATTCCGCTAATCGTAGACGCTTATGAACATGATGACCAAATTTGTCAATGTTCATTGCTGCACTGATGCGTTATTCAAAGTGAACCATTTCCCTGTCAAACGTTCTTTATATTTCATATTCTTGATTATTCCTGCTTCCCACAGTTCTTCCATAATTGCGATAATTTCATTATCTAAACCGGTGTTACCTGCATCTCGTGACGCAAACAGCAATTTTAATCGATCTACCAACTCATTCGGATCGTCCCAATAAACAAGGTCTGTATTTTTCTTAACTTTTTTTAAAAGATTAATACCTTTTCCCTGTGAAAGGCTTTCCATGCTAGTAGTCACATTTTTAGAGAATTTAAATAGTGGTTTGATAATATTCATATATTTATACCCTTTATTGCTGTTTATTGGTTTGGTTGGTTCATAATTACGCCTATGGGCATTGGTGTCTATTAGTAGTAGTTTATATTTATCTAAATCATCTTCTGTGATTACATCTACATTTGGTTTCTTTTTAAACAATAGCTCTTTTAAACCAATAGTTTTTTTATAAACACGGTTTCCAACTTTCAAAGTGCTGTCATTGTCATAAACACGAGATTTTCCGAGCATTAGTTTACCTCTGTCATGTCTGATTCCAAAAGGTATATCATTCATTACTTCAGATGATGTTGACCAAGACAAAGACTGATTTTTATAGCTTGGTGACGATTGTAGAGATTTAAACGATCCATCACTCACATTATGGTCTTGAGTAGGTGTTACAGTAAGGGTTTTGTTAGATTTTTCATATAACTCCTGATCTGGCTCATCTTCTTCACTGCTAGGTTCACTAAATTGTTCAATAGAAGAATAGGACTCCTCGCTTACATTTTTTTTAATCTTTTTAAAACTGGGAGTATCATTCTTTTCTTCCACATTGTGTTTTCCATCATTTTTACTTGTTAACAAATTAAGAGGGTCAACTATAGGTTTGAATATGGTTTCCAAGGTCATATTGCTTGTATTTTTTGCATCCTTGATCATATCTACTTTTCTCTTTACAGCTGTTGCCGATTTTACTAATTGTTTTTTTAGATCTATTTCCATGTTTTTTTTTATGAAGTTTCCTTTCAACTCCAAATCACAAAAGAAAGTGATTTATAAATAAAATTACAACGGCTTATGTATATTAATCTACCACAATGAACGTATCAAATGTCATTCTATAACATCCTTTATTTCGTTCACAATCCTTATTTATTACAATATAATTGTACGGCTTTCTCCAAACAGTTGAGCACATTACACGGAATTGAGACCATGACATGTCAGACATTACATGTTCTTCATAAACGTGTTTTAAATTTATATCGTCTTGCTTGAATAATATTATTAGGTTTGCATTGTCCCTTACAAGTTGTTTAGGTATTTTTGTATAGGTTTGATTTATATAAAAACAATCTATATTTTTATGACGTCCCATAGCAAAATAATCTCGGATGTGGTTTTGGTTTTCACAAGCAACGTCGTCAAATATGATAATTGAGTTAGCCAAAGCTTCGTGTGGACTTAAAATTTCACTGTTATCATTGTATTTGTTAAAAGATGTACCTGCTACCATATCTAATACCTTTTCTAAAAATATGTATTTAGGCTGATATAAAGATTTTGAATATACATAAAGATTATGAAAACGAGGACCGTCACAATGTAATAATAGACTAATTACTAAGTTGGTCTTTCCACAATTGGAAGGACCACAAACAATACAACGTATACTATTCGGCAACAAATTACCATGTCGTTTTGGTTCATTCGATAGCGGAGGACATATGCATTCTATTTTTAACGATTGTTTTTGTTTGACGAATTTCATAATCAGCTGCTTGCACTTGACCACAGAGTTCGAAGGAATTTAACAAAATGATTTTATAACATAGCGCCAAAACATTTAAACTCTTGAGGTGGGAGGTCGAATAAATTATAAATAGCAAACTTCAGTTCATTGGTATCCAAGAATCGATTTGCAAGTGAGTAATGCTTTTTTTTTTTTGCACTGTATTATATTGCTAAGGTAAAGCTACTAAGTAAAAAAAAAAATATATGTTATTGGGTATGAATGATCGATTTACCTATGCTTTTTATTACGCTGATAAGTATTTGGATGCCACCAGCCCCTGGGCGACAGGCATGAGCAATCGGCCTAGATACTTTTCAACGGAATAATTGTATCTGGATGCCACCAGCCCTTGGGCGACAGGCATGAGCAATCGGCCTAGATACTTTTAATGGAATAATATCTGGATGCCACCAGCCACTGGGCGACAGGCATGAGCAATCGGCCTAGATTTTATTCCTTAGCATCAGCCACTGGGAAAAATTGAAAAATCATATTCCATTACCAGATCACGACAAAAACTTGCTGTTAGGTGCCACCAGCCTAGACGAAAATGAAAATTTTCATAGTGGTAGCTACTGTGCGTAATCCAAATTTAGGTTTTGGTTAGCTAATAGTGTATCATAGTGATAAAAACAGTGAATTTTGGTGACTCAATATGGAAAAGATACAATATTCCGTAAGTCTGCACAACATTTCATAAATGATTATTGGGCATCCTGGAACACTTTTTTACGACATTGCTCGAACGGCAGTGAGATCAATGGAGTGAAAAAAAAAGTGTTCCAGGATGCCCAATAATTACCTACTCTCCGTCTATGATAAAATGTATGTATAATATGTGTTACAAAAAGAAAACTTTAAAGTTTATTAAAAAATGCGGATAATTTGAATCGTCAATGTCGAACAAATTTTTTTTTTTATTGTCAAGCCAATGGTGCCTACAAACTCTTCAGCCGTAATAGTAAATACCTTTTAATAAAAATAACGGTCGAATATCGTTCACTGGGCAACCACTAGTTAAGTTAAAAAAGGGTTTTTGTGATAATTAACTTAATACTTAAATTTATATAAATTAATTTTCTAGCAATCTCATCAAATGCTTAGTCACAACGGTCCGTTAGGGTCTGCAATGTTCGCTCGGCGTGTGCAGGATGCAAAGTAAGCAAAGTGACAAAGGAAAGAGACCCAGACGGTAAGCTTAATACATATGTACCACGCTCGAGCATCAAACACATAGACTCTCAAACGGACACGGATATCTGAACAGTTACTCCGTGCGTAGGCATGAGTTAGCTACCTACAACTCGGCGAAATCCCGGAGTTCAATATCAGTCGGGCTGCCGCGCTTCTCGAACTAGCACGCGTACGGCCGGCCAGCGGGGCGCAGTAGGTAGTACGTTTCACCCGCTCGTTAATTTTTAAAAGAAGAGAATAGAATTATTTTCTTGATTGATTTCATTAATCTGTAATCATGATTGAAGATTTTTTTGTTCAATGATTAACAATACTTAGGCACTTCAGAGATGTAAAAGACATAATATTATACAACACTACATCAAAATTGAAGAAACGTAAATACAATAAATGTTTCCATAGTTTTGTAGGTATTTTATTTTACTTTGCTTGACAACCCTAATGCTCGAACGGTCGAGTTTATAAATTCTGAACGCAACGGTTTATGGCAAAGTGGCGGGTAAACGCGCCGCTGGCTCGCCGCCCCGCTTCAACGCTCCGACGCGCGAAACAGCAGCGGCGGTGGTATTCGGCCAAGCTGTCAGGTGGATGCGCGCTTATGCAATTTGTGCATCCAACTAGTCAGTTGAGCGCTTTGTTAAGGCGCTGACAACTATGAAACAGTGCTCACTGTAGATCTGCATATTAGCAAAAGGCATACAAATGGTTCGTGATCCACTGGATAAAAAAAGCTAAGTATATATTTAAATTCTAGATGTTTTGTTGAAAAATAAAACAAAAAAAACGTTAAACCCATCAGAGTTTTAACGACTGCTATCAAACGTGGGTTACCCACATTGGGACTGCGTAATGTTTTTGGTGTGTATGAAGACACACGTTAAAAGTTATTACGTAAAAAAGTTTAAAATCTTCTAAGTTCTCCACTGTAGTGTACTTAGAGCATTAAACCAAATGGAGACGCCATGCGCACTAATTTCTATGAAAAAAAGTCTGTCATTTTCTGCGGGGGACGAGGTAACGCACACAAATACAGTTCCACACTGACGCATTTTTCAATGACGTCGCTACGCACGCAAACGGCAAAATTATTACACACTAGCATAAACTAGACGCACACTAATAAATTTACACACAGTGATAACCTGTCCGTGCACGAGTCTGACGGCAACTTTATGTAAACGTCGATAGTGCTTGATACTATCGATTTAATTTGTCGATGCGAATAATAATGACATAGCCCGAAAAGTTGCTAAGCTCAAGTACCCCACATCGCTCGCAGGACTGATGGCCGCTGAGGCGGAACAGTCCCCGAGTGGTGACCGCGTACCGGAAAGCGCAGTGTCAGCAGGCCTCCAACAAGGTAGACCGACGATCTGGTAAAGGTCGCGGGAAGCCGCTGGATGCGAGCTGCACAAAATCGGTCGTATTGGAGATCCTTGGGGGAGGCCTTTATCCAGCAGTGGACGCCTTTTGGCTGAGATGATGGTGATGATGAATATTAATGTGAAATGTTTTTTGTCAAGGTTTATAATAAACTGCTTTCTGAGGTTAAATCTTTGAATGATGCAAAGTTCTTTAATGCATTAAAGCTACTCGAAGTGTCCATTTAGTTTAAAAAAAATTTTGGAATAAAAAACGTAATATTATAGTTTTAAGTAAATTCTATGGTGTAGGTGTTGTTATTTCTGTCAGAAATTAACTATTATTTTGCTGCTTATAATGTTGTATTAATTTAATAGGTTTTTTAGTTTGATTTTTGATGTTTTTGTCATCAGTTAAGTGTTTGCGGATCTTTAATTCACAAAGGCGACATAAATCAATAACTTCTTTTGATGCATACAATAGGCCTGCATTTAATTTTTTAGTAGAAAATACTACGAAGACCGCTTTATATTCCACTACCTTTTCTCCAAATGGAGATAAGTATGTTTCGATCTCTAATAATATGTTTTTTTATTTACTTATCTACATATATTATTTTTCCTTTAATAGCCAGAATAAACATTATGATGAAGTCGATATCAATATTTTGTTTTTGTACTGTCGCAGCTCTAACTTTGTTGCAGTGTGGCCAATGTAATTAAATTAAAATTTCATATTTTCGGGATAAGTGACGGGACGTAAATATAATATACTAATGAAGTAGACCGATCATAAACATACATTTTCATAGTATTGAGAATTTTTAATGCAATTAAGTTGAAAAAAAAATCTGGATAAACAAAATAAGTTACAATTTATAGTAGTGATCTATCATTAATTAAATAAGAATTTATAGTAAAAATACCGTTTTAACTTTATAGAACGTGAAATATAAATTGTAATTCAATGTTGGCTCATTCAACTTTAAAAGTTATGCAAAGTTGCAACTTGACGTTTTAGTGGCAACACTTTTTGATTAACAATATTTTTTCAGTTTTTTGCAAATTTAGTGAATTATTCAATAATATTAAGACAAAATAATAGTAACAGATGAAAAGTAACGTTATCCTTTTGTACAACCGACGTTTCTGATCGCTTTTTACGTGAAAATACGCTGCAATTTGGCATTTTTTGCTCAGGTCTTATCGCGTGCACCGTGATTTGCAAATGACGTTGGAACACGCTGAAACTTGTTTTATATAACGTATATGATCGGCGGTCATATACTTTTGGCAGAGGGGAACGCCTGACAGTGGCGTCTCCGGTTGGTTTAATGCTCTAAGTTAGTGTATTACGAATCGATTATGTGCTGGCATTCAAGAGCAATTTGTACCAAATTGATAGTTCATTATTCACGTTAATATGTTTAACCTTTCTGAATTTACGACTTTCGTGTGTATCGGTTTAATATTGTCCCATTACGTCGACCACTTCCGTACTCGGAAGTCAGTTCAAACTGAAATTCTACTAATGTGTTACAGGTTATAGCTTAGAGATACATAATATTTGTAGAATTATAATATTCTTTGGAAAAATATTACAATTTTAGAAATTTTCATTAGTATATTGATAACGCTTTTAATTTGCAAAGCCAACTGAAAGATATTGAAAACCAACATTAATTAGAGTGAAAGTTCCTACTCTACAATATTTGGCTTTTAGCACTGACTTTGCGCGAGTGATTTTTTTTATCGAGTTATTATTATTAAGGCCTTTTAGCAGAGTCGAAAGTGTAAGGCCGTAAATATCACGTATGCACCCGTATGTATGATTTCTGTAAATTTTGTCGGAACTTACGCTTCCAATGCCTCGGTGGCCGAGTGGCATAGAGCTCGGCCCGATACACGTAGGTCTTGGGTTCTATTCCCAGGTCGAGCAAAGTGTGTTTTGTATTTTTGATGCAACGCCTGTACTCTGCCGATACCTGACAAACATGTCACAATTGATTTTTATTAATATAGATTTAGGCAGCTGTTCCACCGCCGGCGAGTAAGCGACGAACTATCGACTATTTTCTCGCTCAAGAAACGTACAATAGATATAGATCCTGTGTCAATAAAAGAGAAGCATATATACATAGTTGATCGCTGACTGTTCACACTGCCGGCGAGTACTCGCTTTACTAGTTTGCCGCTCAGCGAAACTCGCTCAGCGATACTCACTCGCCGTCCGACCAACCAGTGGTCATTTCTACATAGAGTGCGGATCTGATTTCTAGGGATAGCTAACATACTGAATTCAGAACAATTATTTGAACTATCATTGTCGTTTAGTTCAGACGACGACGATGATGTACCTATGTTATAATAGCATTTGTGTAGTAGCAGCGGCAATTCTGAAAAAACGGAAGAAAAAAAGGAATATTTTGAAAAGAAGAATTTGGATGCAAAATATTAATTATTTCAGAAGAGAATACCTACAGTGAGTTTAAACTATTCAACGAGTTGTCAAATGAAGATTTTCGTACATATCTAAGAATGACAAGATAACATAAAATAAAAACGAGATGTACGTTTTTCTTAAATATACGGTAACTGTGTTTCTAATATATACGATATCGACGTGATCGACGTGACAAAGTCACGATGATTTTTCTTGTGTAACTGGAACGACAGTCACAGTGATTGAAAAATAATGACTTTGCTCCATGTCTACAGGACTAGGCAAGTAGCGCGAGTGATCACACTCGCTTATAATAAAATAAATAAAAATTATTATAGCCCAGCGACAAAACGATCGGAACTACAAATCGCTTGTCGCTGCTCGCCAACTCGCTTCTAGTTTCTAGCTCTACTCGCTACTCGCTCATCGCCGGCGGTGGGACACCTGCCTTAAGACAAACAAAAACTTTAAACAGTACTTTGGGTCTATTTTTATGTAACTACTTGACGTGCATAAGTTCAATTTGTATGCCTAAATTGAATGACGGATTTTCAATTCATTCATTTCATTTCATTAATTTCATTGCATTAGTTGCTTGTAACAGGTATTATTTTATTATTCTTTATTATTTCTTATATTTTATTTATGTATCATAATTGTTGATGCACAGAGCAATAATTGGTACGTTTCCACTATTGCTCAGTTGGTACATTTCACAATTGGTGCTTGATGGTGGAGCTGGTATTACTGTCTCCGCGCTGTCCTAGTGGTTATGGCTGAAAATCAGCGTTTTGCACGTAGTAACTATTAACTAATCTGTGGTTTTGCGTCCGGGCAAATATATCGCTGAGCTACGACCTGCTGCAGCACACACACATGCCACATAATGTAAATATTTTTGGTACTTTTATCCATTATATTATTGTTTTATGTGTGTCTATGGTTTTTAAAATAAATGTATTATCTATCTATCTATGTACAGGGAACTTACTTACTAATGGGCAATTGGGCAATGCTTCACCACGCTACCCTTACAGGTATAATGGCATGTGACGTCAAAGACACGTATTGATACATGCAAAATAGACGCAATCAAGTGAGATCTTGCCTCTCACGAGCGCTTTGAGAACGCAGATCGATTTTGAAAATAGGCGTTATGTGTCTGAATCCAAGGTCAGTCGCTTCATTTATTTATGTAGCTACTTTAACCCGCCGTTGTTGGTGTCATGGGTGCCTAGATCCTCATTCTTTGATAACTCGAATATTTTTTGTAGATGCTTTTTGTCTGTGGTTGATCGTGCAACAGTGATACTATATACGAGTATAGTGTAGATCGTAATTACGAATTTAATACTTACTAGTGGTTTTATTAAAGCTGCACGGATTGTATCATAAGCAATGAAAAATTAAAAAGACAGAATTGAGTTTGTATTGGCCTTGACATATTTCGGCCGACCCTCTTCCATTTTTAAAATTTTTGAAAAGAGTAATATGCGTGTGTGTCAAATACATGGTAGTGTGTGTAATGTTTGTTTTATTGATTTAATGTATTTTTATGCATAATTAAAAAAAAATTAACTTCCTGCAATCTTTCTCTATATAAACTATAAGTGTGCGAAATTTCATACTCCTCCGTCCGCGCAATTTTCGTAAAAAGGGGTACAAAGTTTTTGCTTATAAAATATATGGATAGCCGGGCCTTTTAGATAAATGTTTAAAAGTTAAGTGAAAAATATCATCCTAAAAGATTAACAAAGTAGTTTTGTATAAAAAAAACAATATTTAAAAAAATTGGTAAAATACTTACTTACATGTACTTAAACCTTTCATTTGTAGATCCTTGATTATTTAGTTCCAAGGATATTATTTTAAGGATATTTTTGAGATAATATTTTTAGATCTTATTATTAGGATATTTCCAACGATAATTGACGCTTCAGCAACCATAAAAATCAAATCACTACACGTCACAACGGAGGGCTTAAACTTTCATCTTCAAAACTATAACTTACTGTAAAACAGTGATTAAAGTTAACAATGTCTTTTACGTGCTTAAAATATAAAGTGTTATCATTTTGTAGTAAAGCAGTAATGGTTTATCTATAGCTTTTAAGTACATGCGTTTATTCGACCTTTCATCTTTTTGTTTATTCATGTTGATACATTTTGTATATGATTGTAATAAAAGAGAGTTAAAAGTACAAAAAATCTTAGAATTGTACATTGATAACTTTTGTTTTAGGTAGCTTCATCTGGCCAATCGAGGGCTGGAATAGTCATCACAGATGTAACTGTCCGTTCCATGTTCGACAAACGCTTTGTCCAACATATTGGAACAAGCTTATTATGCTACTATAGTACCTGATGGTTCTGATTTAATTTATGTCTTAGGTAAGTTGGGTATTCTCAATAAGGTGAGGCGGTTTTTCACTCCCGAGCAGCGCTGTTTGCTGTATAAGACTCAGGTGCGATCGAGTATGGAGTATTGTTCCCATCTATGGGACGGCTCCGCTAAATACCTCCTCGATGCACTTGATAGACTGCAAAGGCGAGCGGTACGCATTATTGGAGATGCTGAGGTTACAGCCTCTCTAGAGGACCTCCAGCTGCGAAGAGACATTGCTTCTCTCAGTGTCTTCTACCGGAATTACTACGGTGAGTGTTCTGAAGAACTTTTTGATCTAATCCCGCCTTCTCCTTTCCTCTCCCGGACTACACGTGCTAGTCTTAAGAACCACCATCATACTGTACAGACAATCAGTACTCGTACCAAAAAATTTGGCAAGTCGTTCCTCTGTAAGACCATTCGGCTTTGGAATTCTTTGCCGGCGCATGTGTTTCCCAGCTCCTATAGTCCCGGGTCTTTTAAGCGGGGCGTGAAACGGCATTTATGCAGGCCGTCATGAATGGGTGCGCTTGTTAACGTGCGTGTTCCACGGTGAGGAGCGCTCTCATTATTTTGGACTGCATCGGCTGCTTACCATCAGGCAGGATGTAGTCACTATGACGTGTCAATATAAAAAAAAAAAAAAGTGTAATCACTTATAACATAAATGAAACTATAAGCTGTTTTGTTTCTTTCTTTCTCTGAAGATATATAGAAACTAGCTTTTGCTCGCGGCTTTGATCACGTAAGGCTACACGACTTGTGATTGTTTGTAATATAAGCCAAACTTTTTGAATGTAAATTCTTAATTTCTGACCAGGCCAAATACCGAAGAATTTAATTTTTAAAATGACAGATTTCCATACACACTTTCCACACTTGTTTTACCTCTTTAGGGGAGATTTTTCTAAAAATGCTAAAACACATCATTCTTTATTTTAATTGAAATATCTATAGATCGATTAAATTATTCATTTTTATAATTATTACTTTGAAAATAATCCTTTAGTCTATGATGGGACAGCGATTGCTTCTGCGGAGTCTGTTCGTAACCTTGGTGATGTTCACTTTGATTGCAATCTTTCGTGGAGCTGTCATTTTAATCAGCTCGGCCGATAAGTTTTTGCTGCCTATCACTCCTTGAAGCGTTTACAGAGTTTTATCCCTCCTTAAACTAAAATCACTCTTGCTCGATCTCGGATGCTTCCGACCCTTGATTATGCTGATAGCTGCAATCTCGATGCAACCGAGGAACTACTGAATAAACTTGAACGCCTTCAAAACGTATAAATTCGCTTCATCTTTAGCCTTCGTAAGTAAGAATATATATCCGAATACAGACAACGTTTACAATGGCTTCCGATACGAATGCGCCGTAATATATTGAAATGAAACAACTTTTACGGAGATCCGTAAAAGCGTATATTTTACAACATTACGTTTTAAATCTTTATCCTGACGTTTCGAACCCTTTGCAGGGTCCGTGGTCACACTGTCTGACTGAGGTGTTGGTCGTCTCATAATTAGTTAGTAGCTCGTTTACCCTATATAACTAATTATCAGATGACCTACCTACCCTTTTTTACTCCTTTGATGGAAAATAAACAAAATTCCTGGGATACGTCATTCTTTACTTCTTTTCAAAAAACCAAATACCAATTTGCATGTATTTTACTTCAAAACTGACGGACTTTCATATAAACTTTCTCCCCCTATTTGAACCTCTTAGTGGCTAGTTACGTCACTTAATTAACCTACAGTCCAAATTTCATCTAACTAGCTTTAGCGGTTTCGGCTCGGCGATGATGAATCAGTCAGTCAGGACAAGTCATTTTAAGTTTAGAATAGCTTTTGTTCGCGGCTTTGCTCACGTGGGCTTCACGACTTGTGTTTATTCGTAATAAAAGCCAAACTTATTAAAGGTAAATGTCATAAGGGAATAAGTAATAAGAGTTAGACATAAAACATGTCACGACATTTAAACATTAAGATTTTAATTTTTTATTATTAAAAAGCCCACCATGCAAGCTAGAATTAGTAAAAGTGTCTAACACAAAATAACGTAATAAAGATCACTGTGTAAGTAATTTTGGTCCGTTTTGTCACTTAAGGGATCATTTTCCAAAATCCCTGAAACACTTCATAATTTCTAACCAGGGTAAATATCGAAATTTAAGGAATGACAGATTTCCATACAAACTTTCCACCCTTATTTCACCCCTTTAGGGAAGATATTTTGAAAAATGTAAAAAACACGTCATTTTTTATTTTTATCGAAAAATCTATAGATCAATTTAATTATTAATTTTTATAGATAATATTTTAAAAATAACAATTTACCCAAAAAAACCTTCTTCCCTTTTTTACTCCTCTAAAGAAAAGTGAACAAAATTCTTGAGACACGTCATTCTTTTCTTTTCATAAAGCCAAATACCAATTTTCATGTATTTTACTTCAAAACTGACGGACTTTCATACGAACTTTCAACCCCTATTTGACCTCCTTAGGGTACGATTTCCGTAAAATTCTTTCTTAGTGGCTGGTTACGTCACTCATTTAACCTACATTCCAAATTCTATCTCATTAGCTTTAGGGGTTTCGTCTCGGCGATGATGAACCAGTCAGGACAAGTCATTATATGTATATAGATAAAACAATTTTATACACTCGCATTTGTTAAACATAGGTAATATTTATTATTTTATCCAGACATTTGAAATTCCATTCCTTTAAAAAAAACTATTTTTTTATCTTTGAGTATAAATATATCATTAATAGGTAGTTACGCAATTTTAAATGAGATTTTGATTTGTTTTATTGCAATGAAATAAACTGACAAACATGCCCAAATGATTATTGTACTCAAATGCCTAAAAAGATTTTATCAATTCGTCATCAAAATAAGTTATCTGCAAAATATTTTGATCATGCACCTAGGTCTAAACGTCAGCCACTTAAGGGTTTAACAACATCGGACTGTTGCCTTCACTGGAAGTTTTCGATATCACGCAACTAAGTGTTGGAACAACATCCCTCCCCCACTAAGGCAGTTGCATTCTAAGTTCTTTTTTAAAAAACAACTTAAGACTCATCTGCTCGCCGAACAAAAGTTAGTTATTCTTAAACGATATTTTTTATTTTATTTTACTTTGCATTTTACTTATATATTATTATATCCGTATCTAATTTATATTAAATTATATTAAAAAATCTTTATTTATTAATTTTCAATAATCTGTTACTACATGGTCAAGGCTCACTCTTGGCATTCTCTCACTCACTCATAGGCACATTATTGATAATTGTTATGGGCACCGTCCTCGTCACTCTTGGTTGCTGAAAATCAGCGATTCACTTGCTATGCGAGTGAATACCACGCTGAGCAACGACCCTTTTGAGATGCTGCGGCACACACACGTTTTTGTATTTTTTAATAGTTTAGTACTGGGTTATGAAAAAATTATGTTTGTTTTAATGTAATTGTTGTAATTTTACGATTGTATATTGTGTGTGCGTGTGTGTGTGTGTGTATGTGTGTGAGGGAGAGGGTGTGTGAGGGTGTGTGTGTGTGTGTGTGTGTCTATAGTCTCCAAATAAAGATTTTATTATTATTATTATTATCATCGAACAAGTTGTTGTTTTAAGAGCAATAGCATAAGTTTAGAAACAAAGTCCTAGCCTAAAGAAAAGTATCTTTCCTTGGTGCAGCATCAGAGTTTTGCTATTATTCATTGACTTCGAAGCACAGACGAAGTAGTGACATTATAATTAAGTATTCCGTTCCCAAAGCTTAGTTGAACGAGGAGACTTGCGAGCCAGTCGGTGGCCATTGTTAACGAACGGAAATACACCAATTACTTAGCTTTTCCAATAAAGTTGTAAATATGTAGGTAAATACTGTTTACAGAGTAGTGATTTGTGTTAAAAAATATTGTAACAGAATTTGTTAAGTTAATGCCATGTGACTTTTTAAAATGTGTCGTAATAATGGGTATAATAAAAAATTAAGATTGCATGATTAAAAAAAAACGAATTCATTTTTTAAATTCAAATTGAACTTTATCAAGAGTTTTTTAAACGTCAATTCAAAGGCATGACTTCGTAAACCCTACGGTGGAAACCTTGTACCGAGAAGAAGCCGCAAGAAACTCGGCAAGGAATGGCCATCCGTACCGAACCGTACCGAGCCGTACCGAAATTTTCAATCGCAATCATCGATTGGCAATGGCACTAAACAATCTAATTTAATATAATATATTTATTACATAAGAGATACATTGTGTTTTCATGTGATGGCCAAGTCAATCAAATGTATTTAGAACATGAAAGATTTTTTAATATTGAGTACTTGGATCTCATAACTTTTTACGGTAGAAGAACTGAGTTGCGAGACTTTTTTTTTACAAGTTTGTTTTTGATGGTTCTTATTGTTCGGAGACATACCAGTTACTACACAAAGTACAGGAGTATGTGAGTAAGTAAGTACGAGTATGTCTCCATAGCAACAATATAGCATTGTTGTTGTTCATGGTATTACTTGTTCATGATTTTCAGTCTCTCAGTAGTTGAGGATTCCTCAAGTGCGTTTTTATCGTTACTCGTTACTATCGTTATTTAATTACAATTAAGTAAGATAGAGAATATTTAAAAAAAAACTGATTTTCAGATCTAATGGCACAAGAATGGTCGCCAATTTACATAATGTCGCAATGTCGGAGCTTCAATTTTGCTATTTTAAAATGACCACATAGCGTCTCAGTGGCCTTATTCTGGCAATGTCCCAATGTTCGAATCAGGTCAGTATATGTCACTGCACCACTGTGAAGCCAATATGGATGGAGACAACAAAACTAATTAATTCCAAAAGATTTAATCACGTAACAGTGTTTTAAAACATTGACGTTGCCCTAAGCTTCGCTCAATGTCCTAAGCATGAATTTATGTAATCATCATCATCACCATCATCAGCTCATTTTAATGTCCCCACTGTTGGGGCACGAGCCTCTCCTAAGGATGGACACGGTGAATGGACCATAAACCACCACGCGGGCCCAGTGCAAATAGGTGGTTATTAACGACTGCTAATGCAGCCGGGACCAACGGCTTTACGTGCCTTCCGAAGCACGGAGGAGCTCGAGATAGAACATTTTTGGTCACCCATCCGATGACCGGCCTTTGCGAATGTTGCTTAACCACAGCAATCGCAGACCAGGGCCCTTAGCCAAAGTAACATTACAAAACGATAGCGAAGTTCGAAAAGAACAAAATGTATGGGATTGACATAAGCCGCGCTAAATCACGTGGTCAACGTAATGTCAATCCCATATATTTATTCATTTCTAACTACGCTATCGTTTCGTTATCGTTTTTGTAATGTTACTTTGACTACGGGCTCAGGTGCGCCATCGAGCTCTCTTTCGAATTTATGTAATCTAAAATGTTATTAATAAACACTCAATTGATGAAACAAAATAGCGCCGTCATAGTTTAACATTCCTATACAATCTTTTAAAAAAATCGTTTTAACAGTTGCAAAAAAAAATCTCTATTGTCTAACTAGTCAGTGTCTCATAAGCTGGTTACACGATTGTGAACCTTTAAAAATAACAGAATTGGGGCTCGTATTGGAATTAATATGAGACAGGTATTCTGTGGACACCAGAAAAGCTATCACTGCTGTCTTCTCTAGCTCAGAAAATACGTATAAGCCTCTTTTTGTTTGCGTAATTCCGCGATCCTAGGTCAGCTTCGTCAATAATAATAATATTTTCATATTTACGTATACATTCAATTGAAACTATTAACTCTTCCAAGTTTGTATAATTTTGAGGTCTCAATCTTTTTTTAAACACGTGAATTTATTTTAGTCAAATAAAAGAGACATTGTCATTATAGTACGAGATTTCCGAATAGACTGGTGCTGCCAAATTGCAGAACCGAAATATGTATTGCTATGTATGTGTGTTAAAATATTTAATAACTTACCTTCCACAAAACTTAAACGTGAATCGCACTGATGGTTTCTGGTTGATGGATGGATAACATTTAGATAAGTGAAGTGTAAGTAACATTACATTCAGAAGACAGAAATTAAAAACTGACAATAATGAAATTATATTTTAGTACTTAGGCTGGCCTCATACATCCGGAATGGCTCTCTAGATTTATAATCTAAAATTCATAATCTCAATTCCGGCACCTTGCCTCACACATGTCTTAAAAATTCAGATTGATCAGTAGTCTCGTGACATGCAAACGTCTCTATGGAAGAGGAATTAATACTAATCGCATTGCTTTTGGCCCTACATAATAAAAAAGGAAATGCAAACGCCAAATAATGATTCAGCAGCGTTTTACATTCTTCGTCATACGTGACGATATCTTCAGTTTGTGAAATGATCCCAGTAGGTTGATATGCACCATCAGACTGCCCACCGCTTGAAAATTGTTTCGACTGAACTTATGACAACCCGCGGGGTAAGATCAGTGTTGTAGACAACATGTGGTCGAGGAGTTGGTCTAGGAATGGTGATTATTGTCTACGGGGCTATGATGGGTGTCCCTGTATATCCTGATTGAGCCGAACTGCTCCTGGAAACTCATAAAATAAATAATAAATTTATACTATTAATAAAGAGGTAAAGTTTGTGACTTTGTTTGTTTGTTTGTTTGCGGAGGAAGATTCTCTGGAGCTACTGGTCCGATTCCCAAATTCTTTCACTGATAGAATGCTACATTCCTTGCAGGTAACATAGGCTTTATTTTATTTGATAAAAAGGTTTTTTTTAAATAGCAACGCGGCGAAGTTCCGCACAAAATGCTAGTAATTCATAATCTGATTCCAGTATGTGTGTGCTGCTCTATTAAAATGTATGGGAATACGCGCGTTATGAAATCATAATCTTAAATATTCCGACCAGTGTGTGTTGCCAGTAATGAAATACGGGACTGGGACGTGGTCGATCACCATGGGCCTCATAAGAAGGCTTGTGACCTTAAGCAATGGAGAGGGCTATGCTCATCGTCTCTCTGCGTGATCGAATCAGAAATGAGAAGATCCGCAGAAGAACAAAGGTTACCGACATAGCCCGAAGAGTTGCTAAGCTCAAGTAGCAGTGGCAGTAGACGGATGGCCAGGCCACGGGGCGGAACAGTCCTCGAGTGACGACCGCGTACCGGAAAGCGCAGTGTGGGCAGGCCACCAACAAGGTGGACCGACGACGATCTGGTAAAGTTCGCGGGAAGCCGCTGGATGCAAGCAGCACAAAACCGGTCGTTGTGGAGGCTTTTGTCCAGCAGTGGACGTCTTTTGGTTGAGATGATGATGATAATGATGATGAATATAGTTAATTTTGCTTACAAAGTAAGATAGTGTTGGTAAGTTTCGGCGGGTTGGACAGAACCACGATAGCATAAAGGTTGTACACCTGATCCGGTATAGCATGGGTGCCGCGGGTTAGAATTACGAACTTTTCGAATTTTTCGGAGGAAATTATTTCAATAGTCTTTTCAAGAAGGTACACAAATGTTATACTTATTTTGGTACTGGTTTGAATGTATCATAAGCTTGGTAAATGTTAAATAAATGTAGGTAAAATGTTTTATGAGTGAATTATTAGAAAAAAGTCACGTTGTACGGCGCACTGTTGTGTGCTGGTTTCCTAGCCTTTCGCGCTAATTACTTTTCTTGTGCACGAAGCCAATCCCCGTCTAATAAACTAAATTAATGAGTTTTGCGTTTCACTTACTTACTTTTAATAGGAATGACGTTAGCAGATAATTATATAACGTAACTAACCACCACAACAAAAGCGATGGTGCTTTTTAAACAGTGTGAGGTCCATGTTAGTGAATACTAACGACCTTATGGCCAATTTCCATTGAACTGTTTGTGTGCGCAGCGATAGCTTACGGTAGGTGCCAACAAACGTGATAACGCAAAGCAGTCTATTTATTACCACTTATCCCATTATCCATCGGCTCGAAGAACCAACATTAACAAACAATATTGCCCTCATATAATGAAAACAGGTAACAAAGGCATGTCGCCAATTGTTACAATTAGCTTAAGGCTCCCGATCCGATCGGAACCCTTTTGAACCCCTCGGAAAATCTAGTACGGAACGTGTCCACGACACGCACTAGGGCGTAATGCCATTCCCTTTAGAAAACCTCTGACGGTGTTTCGATCACACGACTTGGAGAACCCTTTAAGTTTCTCGCCACCCCCAAATAAGTCTGGTGGCGCTGAAAATGCAGACAATAGCACATCAGCAAACTCTCTCCAAAAAAAACCGCTTAAGTCTTATGACTTCGTAAAAAGTAATGTTAGAGAATTACACAACTCTGCAAAATGGTTGAACAGCCTTTTAGAACGCTTGCTAGTCCGTTTATTAAACGCTGTCATTCAAATGAACGACTAAGGATACTTGTGGTCCAAAGTCTAAAGAGAAGGCTAACGAGAAGGCTGCATTAAAAACCTGCATCGGATTAATGGACTAAACACCATGGGATTCAATTGCCCGTATACGGAATGGTATCTATGTATTTATATTGTTATTTTATAATACGCTCGATGGCGCAGAGGTTATCGCATTATCGTTTAAACAACTTTTGCAAAGGCTGGTCATGGGATAGGTGATCAAAACATTATCATTTCGAGCTCCTCCATTTTTCGGAAGGCACGTAAAGCCGTTGGTCCCGGCTACATTAGCAGTCGTTAACAACCACCAATTCACACTCGGCCTGTACGATTTGATTTTTAGAGGAGCCTTTGATCTGTGTGTTTTATACTATGCTAATGTAGTATTATAACTTCAACAGCTCATTTTAGGTCCCCACTGCTGGGGCACGAGCCTTCCCTATGGATGGATAGGAAGAACCGGCCATAAACCACCACGCGGGCCCAGTGCGGATTGGTGGTTGTTAACGACTGCTAATCAGCTGTAACAGCCTTAGGAAATAAATATTAAATTACATAATTTAGGGTATTTTTTCAGTCTCCTTTTTGTCGATTTTTAGGTGGTCATATTTTGTGTTAATGTTGTATTAATAGATACCTATATAATATGACAGGATACCTTGATTTTTAAGTAGGTACTCCAGATTTAGATGATACATTAGGAGCAAATGTAGAAGGAAATTGTATTTTTGTACCCATTTATGGTTGGAATTGGTTCAAATCGACGGCTTCAGTAGCGCAAAACAAACAGACATCGGGATAGCCGTTTCTCGTTTACTTTTCCGTTTTACCATTTCAAAGACGATCGACTCGACGATCGGTGAACGGATGAGGAGCATTGTGTTCTTTGTTCAATTTCCGTTCCTGAAGTTCACTCAATTTTAAAATGAATTTGATATTCATTCATTTGTTCTATTAACTGTTTCCGCATCTGGTTTTCCTAGCCGTTGCATTCATTTACCAACCTGGGTTTTATTTCAACTCTATTTCCTTACAGTTGCCTCACTGGATAAGCCTATAGTGTCCCTTTTTTAGAAACAAAATGATGAATTAGAAATGAAACTGGCTATGTTTCATCTCTTATGACCGGAACGCAACAAACAAACTAACATTATTGTTTTAGCAACAAATTTAGATAAGATGGTAGTAGACAGTCAAGCGGACTTAGTACAAGTTTAGCACCAACATACTGACTTGAATACCTATATATTCCCTGCCAGGAATCTTATTCGGAACCGCTAGCTCTGACTAGTGATCTACTTACCACTAGACGAACGAAGTGGTGGGTACAATATATCTTATAGTAAAAGTTGTGCCTCTTTACAAATAAACGTGGAACAAAATTATCAGTTCCTCGTTTTAAAACTGTTGTTGTATATTTCTAACAATACAGGGTCACTTTTTTATCACCGTCCAAACCTTCTGAGATGACTCTCGTGATACAAACGAACGACTCTTAACTATTGGACCAACTCCCTAACTCGAAAATAATATTCAGCTGTTCCATATAAAACATCAATATTTATTCGACCAAAATGTATGGAACAGCTGAATTTTATTTTCGAGTTAGGCTGTTGGTCCAATAGTAAGAGTTGTTCGTTTGTATCACGGGAGTCATCTTAGAAGTTTTGGACGGTGATAAAAAAAGTCAACCTGTATAATCAACATTGTGGCCAGCGGACTAACAAACTATCTTATGAAGGGTTCAGTGCCAAACCACGGAAACTACTTTTTACATGTATGAAGGTTCCAAAGGAATAACGATGGATGTCATTTTTACCTTAGTTAGAGAAAATGAGATTCTTACGTTCATAGACTCCAGGTATCTCTTTAACACTGAGCTAACACTAAAATATAATTCATGTTTATAGGTTTATGTTTATTGTCATAGTTGGAATAAAAGTCAAGTCATTTGGGCATTACATTTTTTTTAAATGATGGAAAAAAATGGCCCAATATTCCAAGTTTACTTTGTCTCTTTTTGGATACATATGTGTGACAGTGGCAAATATATCACATTCGAGAACTTATCTCTCTACAAGTGATTCAAAATCTCCTCCTCCGTGCTCCTCCGTGCTTCGGAAGGCACGTAAAGCCGTTGGTCCCGGCTGCATTAGCAGTCGTTAACAATCACCGCACCGCACTGGGCCTGCGTGGTGGTTTAAGGCCCATTCTCCCTATCCATCCATAGGGAAGACTCGTGCCCCAGCAGTGGGGACATTAAATGAGCTGATGATGATGATGATGATGATGATGATGATGATGATGATGATGATGATGATGATGATGATGATGATGATGATACAGCGAGAACATTTTTAAGTGTACGTGTAGAGATGAATGTGGTGGAAAGTAGGAGGTAATAAAAGGCAGTGTTGATAAAATTAAAAAGTCCAAGACAATAATTATTTTTAATTAAAAATAAATTTGCAATTTTAAGAAATACAGTTTTGATATTTATTTTCAATTGTTAATATTTTTTCCAAAATAACGTCTTATTAAGCCTAGTTTTTTAACTTCAACTTATTCTACATCGTATTAGCTTTCAAAAAATAAAAATGCCACCTTGCTCACTCAAACAACGATTGCTATGAGCGGTTAAACAAAGGCACTCCAGTGCGCTCTTAATTACTTAATTGTTCTAGAATAAAATCTTTGAATCCTTTCATTCATATTATCATATTACACATATTATCATTACCGCCTTTTATTTGCTATCGTAAATGCTTTTGTTTTAATATGTCAGACCAGTTCAAGAGTTATAACATTTTTTAAAAATTGGTATGGACTAATAATATACTCTGGGTTCATAGCTAATTAATCATAAGAAAAAACAAAATTTGTTATTATTTTTCCCGTCGTCGATAAAATTGATTCTAGTTACACACACATTAATATGTTCGCTTTATGAAGATTCACACTTTATATAATTATGAGTGCTGGCCCAGGGTCTTGTCACTAAGACCTAGGCAGGTGGTGGGTTTCAACGACCCACGGCAAAGAAGTTGCGAATGTTATAGACATAAAGTTGCAAAAATCACCGGCATTACTGACAGTTACAAATAAGATAGCCAGCTCCTCAATAGTTGAGGATTCCCAGTGACTTTATTGTCGCTTACCATCAATGTTGAAGTCCAAGCAAAAGTGATTTAATAAATAAATATAGATCCTATAAATCATGTAGGTAGGTACTCGCCGATTAATTTAACTTTATAGCGCTCTCCCATTTACATCCATTTTAGGCTCGGAAAAGCTTTAAACACTTTTGGCAGGCCGTCAAGAGGCTTCCAGATGTCAATACTTGGAATGGAGCGCGCCAAATAGGTAGGGAAGCATAGCATCATTATATTAAATAGTCATTTCTGTATAAAAAGCGTTGTTGCCAACGGTGTTAAGTGATGATATGGCCTTAGGTGAAAGCGAACTTCCCCAGAAGTCCTCAACTACTGAGTAACGGCTCTCTCATCTTTAACTTTCAAACACAACTTAACAATGCGTCTAACATTAACTTTATGTCGATTGTGGTAGCTAGCTAGGCGGAATTAAAACGGGCTTGTTTTCCCACCTACATATGAGTATAACCAAACCTAGTACAAACATGTAGGTTCCTATCGTCAGCTGGGAATTAAACCGGGAACATTTGGTTCTGGACCATTGGTCTTACTATTAGATCAAAGAGATACCTGGCTGTCTTTATAAATAAGTAAATATCTGCATAAATCTTCTAAAGAGTAGGTACGCAATTTAAACAAAACATCAAGAGTTTTCAAAAAAGTGTCCTTACTAAACATTTTCTTTTAAATTTATGAAATACTGCCAGACTAAAAGATACTGTAAGCTGTTTCTGCGTACAACGGAACGCACCTGATTAAATTTAAATGAGAGTATACAAGCTATTAACTAATTATGAGACGACCAACACCTCAGTCTCCCTGTGACCACGGACCCTGCAAAGGGTTCGAAACGTCAGGATAACATTAAAAAGTAATGTGTAAAATAAACGCGAGTAGATCCGTAAAAGTTGTTTCCTTACAACGAAATAAATAAGTTTTCAAGGTAAACATCCGTTGGACCGGTGCGTGACGATAATGCTGAATTCCCGCGCAATCTCTGAAAGCATGCTAATTTTGAGTATTCAGATGCTTAGGCTGCGACTGTTGCATGAGGCGAGCGTTTGACACACTCACTACCATTGACTTCGATGCGATGATTATAAATTTTCACAAATTATTATTTATTTATTTAAAAGTCATCTACTAAGTGCCTTATTAATTAACAGAGTATAAGCTTGGAACAAGATATTCCGTGTTTTATAATATAATTATATATAAACAGAGTATAAATCACACTAAAACATATTGGTCGGTTTATCAATGGTGTAGCTTGTCCATCTCCATTTGCTGGTGAGTAGTGAGAAGTACCTATGCGTTACTATAAAATTAATCTAATTTCTGAAGAATTTTGTAAGTTCGGTTTTTTTTTACTTTTAAAATATTTCCACGCGTGGGATTTCAACACGCAACCCATGACATACCCGGTCAGGCGCACTGCCAATTATGCTATTATTATGCAACCCGCTGAAATTAATAAACACTATCTACTTTTTCTTTGTAAGCCAAATGAGCTTTATTCAACGTCGACAACTACGTCATCCATCCAATATCTGATCTAATACTCGTATTATAAGTTGTTGTGCGCACGCGCTGGGTTCACACGGAACAACGAACGGGTGGGCCTCTACATTGTTTTATAATACTTTATTTGTAAATAGTGTTGTGACATAAGAAATTTCTATAATCATCGATCGATTCATTGTTTTTTTTTCTTACGGGTCAGCACTGTGCCTTCATCTCAACTGATGTTCAATGATGATAAAGCCAAGCCTAGCTACTGACAACACAACAATGCTACAAACATTGATGGTATGGCGACATATTTAAATAAAATAGTGAAAGGAGCCAGGCGGGCAATCAAGCCCCACCAACCAAACCAAGTACACAAACATGTACCTTCCATTGGGAGCCGAACCCGAGACCTCTGGGTCTGAGACGGAGTTCTTAACCACTAAATCACATAGGCAGATTTTTAATTCGTAAAATACGATTAGTTACAAACAAAGAACAATAAATATCCCTCTGTCATGGACTTAAGATGACAAAGCAAGCAGGGCTTATGGTATTAAACTAAAATAAACAAACAATTATTTAAACAGCTAGCTCGCGAGTTTGTGTCACTGCAGCGGCTTTATGTCACAAAGGTTTCACTGACGAGGCGGTGAGCTTTTAACATAATTAAAAGTATTGCCGTTAGTGCGGTGCGAGCCGGGCGGCACATCCGTGGCCCGATTTCATGATACGTTTATTTCAGTATTTCGTTTCAAACTGAGATAGCTCACCACCTTTATGGCATTCATGTGTTAGATAGCAAGAAAGTTGAAATTTGCATTTTATGATGTGTCTGTAAAATTATATTTACGTGATTGGACGAAAACTAAGTAGGCATAATAAAACATTAAGTGTCTTAAAATAAATAAAGAATATGCTCGGAATAGTTATTCAGTGTTTCGTCCCTTTCACTCTAATTTTAAATGACGTTTACATGACAGGAACAAAACACGGAACAACTATTCGAAGCTTATTCTTTGTTTATTTGTAAGGCACTAGGTTTTTTTTTTTTTTAATTTATTTATTTATTCCTTTCCCCCTTTATTATTGTAAAGGGTCTTTTTAATGCTTTAACACGATAAAATGCCATAGTACAACTTAACCTACCTTAATTAAATAACTTACACTATACATCTTTGTTTCTATTGTTGGCTAGCTTTACAATTTTTGTGACATATTTGATAAGATTATTTTCTAAAATTGAGCTTACATTTTCTGCAGTAATATTTTTATCCAATTTGTGGTCAAGATCGTGCCTCAATCTGTCATTGATTGGACAGTCGAATAACAGGTGAGGCACGTCTTCACTCTTATTCGTACCGCAGGCACACAGCGGACTGTCTTTGCACTTAAACCTGTGCAGGTAATAGGAGAAACCGCCGTGCCCTGTCAGCGCCTGCGTAAGGTGGTAGTTAATGTCTAACTTCCGGACTGTATCGTAGGCCTTTATGGCATCCGGGAAGAAGATTCGTGTTGTGCCGGCCGTGTGGCACTAGGTTTATTATAAACCGCCAATTTTTAAAGTGAATCTTTTTTTTTACAAGAATCTCATAACTTTCCACTGCCGGTCAATCGTCATCGTCAGTCCAGTTCCAAACGCTGCAGGACATAAGTCTCTTTTCTCGCAAGCCCATCTTCTCGGTCTAGTAATTGTATATAAACTTATTTATTTGCAAAATTACACCTTTTGTTAACCAGTACTGCCATTGGTACGTAAATCAAACATTTTACAGTTCTTTGAACGCTTCAACTAAACTGTCAAAGCGTCAATATCTCAATAAATGGCACAGCACTTCAGGTATGCCACCTTTGTGAACAGTTTCCACGATTGCGAATCTCAATTCAAACGAAACGGTCAGCGGATCACAATGCTTTTTGTGATAGGACTGGCGGCGTGACGTCTGCCTTAATTAAAACCAGTCGCTCTCGAGTTCCCCGCCCGATGCAGGTGACAGCCCACTCCGCAGTAGCGAGCGCACCGTACTATGTGGGATTGTGTACAATGAGCAGGAAACTTTGCAAGTCTATTCAGTCTGCACTTAAGGCGCTGACAACCACGAAATGAGCTTCACTAATTATGTTCATATAAAAAGGGTACAACATCAATGCCAAGAAAAATATCTGTTAAAAAGTATTATATTTGCAAGAATGTTATTGTTTACAAAATGCCGGATTATGAAATTTCCTTGATAGAACAATATTCCGAAGTCACCTAGAAACAGTATCTGTTAACATGATTATCATTTTCATTTGCCAAAGAACGTCGATGTATATTAAGTACCTAATAGTACTCATTTGTCATATTTATTGGGAAAACGCTATATTTTTTTTTAAAACATCTAGGTTTTAAATAAATAGCGGTTTTCGAATTTGCTTGATTACTTACGATTACTTACTATTTATAGTATATTTGATTTTACTATTTATTTATTTACTATGTATTTTTTACCAACAGCTATTACATTGGAACTTATCCTCTAGGTACATTTGCATTGTTGTTTCAAACTGAATGCACAGCCAATTACAGGTAAACACCTCATGCAATTTGTGGCAGAAGAGGCCATTAATTACTACTATTTAAATACTAAAATAGAATTATATTTTATGATTTGCTTGTATATGCAGATAAACATAGATGTCAGTGCCTTAACTGCGTCACTCCGTGAAGCTTTGTGGATGTATCTTTACATACGAGCTCTTGTTCTTTCTTATTACTGTTTCATTTGAATATCTATTAATAAGTTTTACTGTATATTTTGCAAGGGGATCTGAAACAAGTTTTACAGTTGCTTGAGGCACGCATAACGATCCGGCATCGGCATAATATTGTTGTAGGTAAAATTGAATTTAGAACCTAAGCCAAATCATGCTAAGTGATTTAAAGGCAATTATTATGCACGTGCCACATGCTACGTATTAATTAAAGGCTTTCAGACTTATCAATATTTTTTGTTTTATTTTTATATTGTAGCTGTATTTTGAGGCTTTTGTACCTACTCATAAAAAAAAATAGGATCTTTATAAGTGTTCAATATGATCTCGTGAGCCTTATCCAGGCTTATCAACAAAAGGAGCGCACTATCCTGAAATTACGCGACATAAGTACCACCTGATTACGCATCAACGATTTTTAAACGACAAGCATCAATCACATTATGCTCATCGTACGTCAAATTATAACCTGCAAAGTCGGAATACGAATTTTTGCACAATGAGTTGTGTGTTTACTACATTAACAAAAGTTTGTAGTCGACAGAAACGTCAAAGAAACCATCATCAGCATCAATATGATTATTATAAAAAAAAACTTACCGCAGAAATTTCCTTTCAGATGGCGGCGCTTTAATAAAATGGATCACTTACCTGCGAACAGAAAATTTTTATGATTATTTTTAAATATTATTTTGCGCAAATATTGTTGCGGCCAAATTATAATTTGAAAAAAGACAAAATGTTGAAAAAAGTCCACGAGCGGGATTCGAAACCGCACCCCATGCATGCCGGGTCAGGTGCACTACCAACTATGCTATCGTGGCTCAATCCAACTCACCGAAATTAATCAACACTATCTACTTTTACTTTGTAAGGCAAAGGAGCCCTATTCAATGTCGACAAATACGTCATCAACATCCGATCTTAATATTTTTACAAATATGAGTTAGGCAAGCTATAATTATGATTATTTTTACGCAAATATTTGTTGCGAAAAAATTACAATTTGAAAATAGACAGTGTCGAAAAAAAAACACGGTAGCATAATTGGTAGTGCGCCTGACGCGGCATGTCATGAGGTACGGGTTCGAATCCCGCTCGTGGATTTTTTTTCAACACTGTCTTTTTTTTTAAATGACATATTTTGATTAAATATTAAAATAAATTTATATAAGACACTAGTTTTAGTTTGAAAAAAAATTCACGAGCGGGATTCGAACCCGTACCCCATGACATGCCCCATGCATGTTAAATTAGTTTAATAGTTTTATTACAAAGTCTTAAGTAAATTTGTCACAAACTAAAGTTAGTTCTTAGGGAGTAGGTACTATTAGGTAACAAACATGCATAATAAAGAACAACCTATTAAATTACGAATTGAGTAATTCTAAAAGACTTCACTAATTACAGTATTAAAGAAAATAGGATATTTCTAAAGATTAAGTTTTGTTAATAATAATCATGCTAAATATAATAAAAACATCTAAAAGTATATTATAATTTTTTACCATAAACAACAACTATTCCACGAAGCACACCCAAACGAAGCACACCCAGACGAAGCACACCCAAAGTATTCCACGAAGCACACCCATAGGTGCGCTTCAAATAAAATTTTAAAATAACTAATTTTCTATTCCACGAAGCACACCTACGAATATCACTCGCATAGTGCGGGGACTAAGAAACAAAAATGTCGACAACTTCATGAAACTTCAAAAATAATCACATAATTATAGTATGACAAACAACCACTCACATTGGACGGTAAGTGGTAATTTCAAAATTAAAAAAAAATTGTTAAAATCCAGACAAAAATTAAATTATAGACATATAAACATAAATATAAACATATATAAACATTGTTCTTTACAAAATATATTTGATAGTTACCTACACATCTTATATTCCTACCTTGTACATTTTTGTTTTGTAAAAATACCTGTATGGACAAGTACCTATCGACTTTCCAAACTGAATTCACTTAGACTCAGGTGAGAAAATACAAAACTTCCCGATGTTAAATAGATTAGTTTTTGTATTATGCACATTTAAACTCAGTTAAGACATATTCAAAAACTTTGACATACAAATTCTTTAAAAAAAATCACAGTACTAAATATCTGTACTTTGTAATTTAATGCAAACCAGGCGGTTTCAGTTTTAGCTATCAAATGCTATAATCAATGTTTAAAAAAACTCATACAAAACGTGACCTAATTCAAATAATGTTACAGACATAAAAAATCAATAAAGCTTTTTTTATTTTCGAGTGACTATTGAATATGAAAGTGCTGCCTTTAGTGCGGAGGTCAAAACAAAAGCACTGAAATGGTAAGTAACACGCGTAAACAGTAGTTTTACGTGACTACCACTTCAAATCACAAAGGAGCCCATCTCTGGCCAGGCGTACAGACTAAAGAGCGCGAAAGTCAGACCCTGCTCGTAACACATGTTGTATGGAAAGTACGACCACTGCGGCAAGCGGTGCCTGCCTTTCCGCACAGATGGCGCAACAAGTCCTAAGCTAGGCTAGACTGCTGCTTATTTGTAGCTGCACACACCAAATTGTTTAATGTCAAAAAAGACTGAGGTTAAATTGGTCCAACGTAAAGGACAGAACACTGCCTCTATTTCCTTTCGGCAAATTTCATGTTTCAGCTGTCATCAGACTTCTAGCGAGTGTATAGAGTGGCTACTAATCCATTTACCTCATCAGCATCATCATTATCGGCCTATCTTACCTATAATTCATTCATTGTAGAATGAGGGTAAAATAATACGTAATGGATTTACGATTTATAGTTTTACAGCTCTTTATAGTTCACACGGAAATCAAAACAAAACAACAATAATGTACGTAATACTGATTTCAAATGATTTAACATGAAAATCTAATAATTGATGAACTTGGAAATTAATATTCGGTTGTATTCAGAAATGCGATGATTACCGAGAGTCATTAACAAAATAGGAGCACTGTACTTCGTTGGAATGATGCCTCGTCGATACAATATCTTTAAATGACAAATAATTACTCGATAGTACTACAGTTGTTCAATTGTATTTAAGTGCTACTTAAATCCATCACTTATTATTACGTAAGTGGAAACCGATGTCGACATTTTTTTATATTTTTCATATAAGAAAATTAAAATAATTACTTATTGATTTTGGCTAAGATGACGACCTCATTATGTGAACTATGAGATAAGTCAGCATTACAAAAAAAATGCGAACTAATTAAATTGTAGTTATGGTTACCGAAAAGTGGTAAAAAATATATTTTGTAAAACGTAAAATGGAATTATCATAATAATCATCGATTGACCTCTGGTTGTCTGGAAGAAATCGCTTGAAAGTGATAAGACCGCCAAATTGTAACTTTGTAAATTATTTATTTTTTGTTTATGTTTTATAGTGTTGCAATAAAAGTATTAACTATCTATCTATCTCTCTTCGCTTATGCCATTTGCGAAAAAACTAATTAGTAATTTATTAGACTATTATTTTATTGCAACAACACATCAATGGATATTATAATGGAATAAAAATAAAAATTATATGAAATTTGGAACAATTAATATTTTGCAACAAAATAACACAATTATATTATTAGATAGAAGCTAGTTTACATAGTAAAAAGACATTGGTTTCATAATGAACGAGGTAGCTTCGGGCGCGTGGAATTTACTCTGGCTCAAAAGTGTTTACCGCGCGCCCCCGAGAACCTTTTTGACCGGAATGAAGATTGCCACTATTGGGCCCTTCAACGATCTCCCTGCAAAACACTCCCACGAGCCCTTCCCTTGGTACAATTAGGCTATTGAGGTTGCATGAGGCACAATCATCCACGATAGAATAGCGGTGGCCGAATTTACAGATAGTGCGAGTTTGAATCCGGCTTGTTGGTATATTGTAGTTTTATTATTAAAGTTTGTGTTGCACTACATTTTTAAATGCTATATATAAATACGCCAATATAAATTGAAGCTGGAAATAGAATTTGAAGAAGACTATAACCTCTCTATCAAAGTATCGATAGATCTATCCTGGATTGCGAAAGATCGTGGGTTCGAGTCCCACCTGAGGCAGGTAGTCTTTTTCAATTTCAAAATTAAACAAAATATACAAAAAAAGTATTGTACAACACAAAATAAACAAGAAATCGATTGATGAATCATTTGCCTGCCCTGTTTCCAATATTATTTGGGATCGGTGCAATATGTTTTCATCTCCCATTCTCCGCGTCATTTCAATATTTAGGTACTCTTTCAGTCTTCATAAATAAATCTCATAAAGCCGCTTAATTGTGTCCGCTTCATTCATTTTGCAATTCTGAGTGTCTAGTGTAAGTTATATTTACCACTGGATCACCTTTACGAAAACGAGAATTTCTATGACTTCCTCGCCTCGTGGGGACAAGTTCTTTGTTTTCTTTAACGGGATCGCGAGGAGAATGAAACAAAAGCTGCACGCAACACTCTCATTGTGAAAAGAACCATTCAACTCTCAACTGGAAAGTCAGTAAAAGTGGCGGTTACGTATTGTTTTCACCCAAAAAATGAAGAACAAAGCGAAGAATAAACAGTTTTCGCAATTAAAATAGCGTGAAACTGAAGTCGTACAAAATGAAACTCTTTTTGTTCGACCGGGTAGGTGCCTGCCGAACAAAAGCCTATGAAATGAGACTGATGAGGAGAATTATTCCAAGCAAATAAAAACCTCTCTTTTTGGTTTGTTCTGCGCGCGAAGTTATATTGAAATGTATAAAAAGATTAGTTAATTATAAAAAAGATTATTAAATAGGTTAATAGGTACATGCGGTGTCGTACTAAAGAAGACATAAGAGCGGGCGGGTAGCTTTGTCATTTGGTTGTTATATTTCGAACAGATATTTGAACAGTAGGTATGTCTTGTCGGCAATGATGAGCGACTCCGATAGGTGGCGCTGTAGGCTGAACTGTTTTTTTTTTTACAACTTGCACATAATTTTTGAACTGTAACCCCTTGATGATAAAGCAGCCCGGATATTATTTTCAATACCAGTAAAAACGACAAAGAAACTTTCTGAAAAAAAAAACTAATTTACCAACTTTTTAGTAATTTAGGGTTGTGCAAATGTCAAATGACATAAAACAGGCCTAAATTGTATTGAAACGGATACCTTTCGGATAATTGGCTGGATGAGCTGGGAGAGCTGCTTTCTGATTTGGCTAATATAAAGAGGTGTGTCAATAGTGGGAGCCGTCGTCCGTTACTCTCTTCTTCTATCGATGGCCTTCTGAAAGTGATAAAGCAAATGATGTATGCTCAATTGCACATGGTCGTCGTTCAAATACCGTAGTAGTTGCCAATGAGAGTGCAGTGTAGTGTTGTATGTGTATTGTCATTGTCAGTAAATAGTATAAATACATTTCAAGATCGTAGTCCCAACACGTTAAGCTCCTCGGCCCCCGACCTACACGAAAATCAAATTATTATTTACTGGTTTAAACGAGTGTGCTATATACTCGTATAGAAAATATATTCCTTAATTACTCGCGGTAATCATCGCGTTTCTGAATGCAACCGAATATTAATTTCCATGACCATTAATGGGGGTGCAGCGCGGACGCAAAACTTCGAGTTTCAAGTTTCTATATGATAACGAGCGAGCGGCGCGTGGCTGTGGTGTGGCGACGGCGCACGACTACGAATACGCACGCACACTAATATCTGTACAGAGTAGGCTGGTGGCCTTGTGAAAGGATCAAGCTAACCTACACTAGTCTTTTTAATGTATATGGCCTATTAAGCGCCTAGCACCAGTGACTTAAAAACACGTAAATTTTCAAAATTCCGCGCGGCACCCCCTTAATTATTTTTATTTAGAAAAATGTTCTTGTAAAATGTTCAAAATAATTTTTAACGCAAATTTTGTTGCGAACAAATTACAAAAACACAAATGTTTAAAAAATTTCCACGAGCAGGATTTGAACCTGCACCCTTCTGACATACCGGGTCAGGTGCGCTTCCAATTGAACTACCGTAATCAGCCCGCCGAAATTATTCAACACTTTTTACTTTGAAAGCCAAAGGCGCAATGTCAACAACTACCGTCACTAACATCCGATCATAATATTTTTACAAATATTAAAGATCAGTTAAGAAGTAGACAAGCTATTTATAAAATGTTCAAAATAATTTTAACGCAAATTTTGTTGCGAACAAATTACAACAACACAACATTTTCAACATTTGTTAATTTTCAATCTTTGTATGGAAGCAAGTTGAATCATAAAATGGTCTACAAAATATGTATGTTTATTAATATGTATGACAGAATATGTATGTTTTATGAATGTTTCACTTAAATATGCTTTAAAAATAAACGTGAAACGTTATTTAGTCTTTTTTTCATTTATTGCTTAATCTTTATCAAAAGCAAGCACCTTAAGAGGGCGTATAAACCTAGAAAAAAAACAGATTTCACCCGCGCCCCTTTCACGCCCCGCTTTCGTCCGTGCGTACGGCGTGGCGGCCAACGCAACAGATTGGCAGGTCGCTCCCTCGTGTGTACTCGTGTTTAGTGCGATCGCGCACAGTATACCTAAAATAATCAGATAAAAACCGGCTAAGTGCGAGTCGGATCACCTAGCTGTACTTCGAAACACTAAAATACTCTTTGCTGGTGGTAAATAAAACGCAAAGGTAAGTAATGATATCATATATTTTTATTATATATTGCTACTTTAAATATTTAATATTGTTTTATTTTATAAAGGCGTAGGTGCCATGAAATCTTTAAGCATTTTTGTATTATGTAGATTATTTTTTGTATCATGTAGATTATATTATCCCTTTCGGTCGCACTTTGCTATCGACAGAAGTAACTGCAACAGTCAGCGGTTGCTGTCGACACGTTAAAAGGTCAAAGGCCTACCATCCGACGCTACAGTTACCTCTATTGATGCCAAAGTGCTGCTCGTGTGTAAGTGCTCTTACTGTTATATCTCTTCTTCAAAGAGTGTCGACAATGTAAAAAAAAGAAGTATAATTTTATTACAAAAATATCGCTTTATTTACATAGATTCATAGGTTTACATTTTTTTTTCAGAATTCGTTCCCTGGCTTGTACCTGTACTGCAAAGAACAGACAGAAAGAAGGTAAGTTAAAAACATTTTTGCATTAAATTATGTATTTAAGGTCTGTTCATTCTAACTTGTCTTAAAATGTAACAATCTTTATAGGACTCACTATTGAAATTTAATGAAAAATTTTATTGTTTTTTTAATGGTAAAAAAAACTAAAATATTGTTTACACTTAAGATAAACAGACTTTCTGTAATCAAAGTCAAAGTCAAAGTGTCAAATATTTTTTATTCAAATAAACTTTAGAAAAGTACTTTTGAATCGTCCAAACATTTTTTTTACCTACTACCCATTCAGGACGTCTATTTTTTAGTTGTGGAGAAGAATGGGCGCAAGAAACTCCACAGTTTTAATATAAGTAACGACATTTACAAAATTATATGCCGTTATCAAGTTATACAAGTTTAAAATTACTTAACAATATTTTAAATTAGAAATACCTGTCGGGGTGATTGAAGCATTTTTAACCCATGCTGTTTTGTCTTGAATGTAATCAGACACTTTATAATAAGCTTTTTTACAAAGCTTTTCTTTAATGACGATTTTAAATTAAATCGTAAGACAAAAGATGAATTCTCTTGCAAAATGTTTGGTAATATTTTAAATAAATGTGTAATTAATTCTAAGAAAAGCCCGTCTCAACCTACAATTATTAAAAATGTTCAGTCAATCAGTATGGTTCACCAGAACATTCAAGGAATGATGGGCAAAGATCCAGAGATTGCATTGTTCATGAACGATAATAAAGTTGATATTCTATGTATTACTGAACACTGGCTTAAAGATCATCAGTTCATGTTCAATTTTAATAATCATTTGGTAGGTAGTTCGTTCAGTCGAGTAAATTCAATTCATGGTGGCTCCTTAATTGTAGTTGATAAGAAGTTAAAATTAAAGGAAAGAAAAGACATAATGAGCCTCTCGGTTGAGCAAACAATAGAAATAGCTTGTGTGGAGCTGGAGCGACTTGTTGTATTAAGTGTATACAGGCCTCCGTCAGCATTGTATGATTGATTATTTTGAAAAAGTAATGGATGAAGCATTATATAAAATCCGCAATGTAGGTAAAAAGATAGTTGTTTGCGGTGATTTTAATATTAATTTGTTAGAAAAGTCTACAGGTTCTATCAAAATAAAAAATTTATTTCAATCATAATTTGAATAATTTATTTTTGTAGCCGACTGCCAACTGCTAACTGCCACTTCGGCCACTTGTATCGATAATATATACACTGATCTAGTACCTCTGTCTAAACTCATTATTAATAAACTACACTCTGATCATTGTGGCCAAATGGTCAGCCTTCCACATCAGTGTCAGCAAGTGAAGAAACAGATTATCACTGTTGTACCAAAAACTGCAGGTCGTCTGGAACGCTTCAAAACAATCTCTATGATAATATATGTTATGTAGAATATAATGATAACCCAAATGAATTTTATAATGATTTCTTTCATAAATATTGTTTAGAATTTAATAAAACTTTTATTCCAAAGATGATCTCGGTTAGTGTACTGTTACTTTTAGTGAATGGGCTACAATTGGTATCCACAAAAGTAGAAAGCGACTTTATGAGCTATATGATGAACGCAACTATAACACCAGTGAAGATTTCAAATTAATGTATGTATGTCAAAAAATATTCTAAGTTATTTAAAACAGTATGTCGATTAGCAAAGGCAAAATTCCTGAGTTCAAAGATTAAGCTAAGTGATAACAAAATAAAAATGACATGGAATATTATAAATAGTGAAACTGGAAATGTCAAAAGTCGTAACAATGAGTACAAATTGAGCTTCGAAAATCAAATCTTAACTTCTGATGCTGATGTTGCTGCGGCATTTGAGAAGTTTTTTACTTATATTCCAGTTTCAACTACAAAGACTTTGGACTCGTCCCCCACTGTAGCTGAAGCGGTTCTAAAGGAAAAAGGTCAAACCTAGTGAAAACCATTTTAGTTTTCAAAAAATTGATTTTAGAGATTTAATTAAAACTTTTAACACTCTTAATAAAAAAAAGACTGCTGATTTGTGGGGTAATTCCGTTGACGTCACTAAATCCGTTATTGAGACAATAGCTCCAGTTTTAGCTTGCATATTTAACGAATGTATTGTTATCGACTGTGGTGTTTTTCCTGACCTAATGAAGCACAGTAAAGTAATTCCATTATACAAATCAGGTAGCACATCTGACCCCACTAACTTTAGACCAATTTCTGTGCTACCCACATTTAGTAAAATATTTGAAAAGATAATTCTGGACCAAATTCAAGTTCATTTTTATAGAAATAAGCTTTTACATTCATTTTTCAGGTATCGCGAGGCATTTCATCTGCGAGCTCTTCGAGATCTACGAGATCTTCGAGCTGGATTGTACAGTCAGCAACGACAGACTTTTCATGTGTTAACATATAAAAAAATCAATATTATGTTTACATTCTATGGTTTTTATAAAAATAAATATACGAATAGCTTTAAATTAAACAACTGTAACGAACTAACAGAGTTGATGAGAGATTTTTGCGTACGAGTTTGACCGGATAGCATTCATCGGCTTGTGAGATATTACGACATTTACGAGCTGCAGCAGTTCTGAAATACAAAATAATTGTAAATCACAAGTTTGTACGGTAATATACGAAGTATGATACAATATTTCCAGAATAGCTAATTCAACTTAATTATGTATGTACTGTGAAAAAAAAATACTATACATACTGCCACCAATACGAGTGGTCAAAAGCATCGTTCTGTTTTGCATATACTATACCCGGTACCCGCGTCGCCGTCATTGCTTCAGCGCTTGTAATACATTGTATAGTGAGCTCTAAAGTTAATGCGTAAGGGTCGATATTTCAAGGTGAGACTACTCATCACCAATGAAAAGAAATAATAACAATATTATGATAATAGTATCTTATTTTAACGAAATATTTTCTCGGCGCCCTGAGCACAGAAACACAGTCCTCTCGTCTCAACAGAGTGATCGCGACTAATCGATGAAACAAAACATGCCTGTTACCTCGGGTCAGGTGCGACAGACTGGAGCGTTCTGCGCGGAATAAGAATGTCGTAAGCGCCGAATTAGTTTTAGTTTATTTACTCGTAAAATATACATTTTTTTTTCAAATCGCTAATACAGTCGCTCGGTAATATAATTTGATATTATGTGTTAAAATATTGGCTCAGTAATATGCGTCAAATTGAAAATAAATTGATTCTAGTTGAAAAGTAGACGTAAGTTTGTGATTTTATTTTATCGATAAAATTTTAATATATTATGTTTTCGCTTAAGCCAGTCCCTTTCAAGTATGCTGTAGTATATATGATATTTTTTTCGGGTAAATCGTGGTTTATCTTCTAGTGTTAAAATCAAATCTACGATTGGTAATTTACCTTTATACCCCCTCTTAATATACTTCTTCTGACGTGTGTACATCACAGAAAACTCCTAAACGGTTGGATCGATTCTTATTAAACTTTTTGTCTGTGTGCCCCACGCCCTGGATGGTTTAGATTCACAATTGGACCTGGTAGGTGGCATTGCAAAAAGGTTCTAGGGTTATTATTTTAAAACCATCATGGGATACGAAGACGCGAGCGGTAGCGTTTAGATAAACGAAGGCGTAAAATCGCGACTTAAGTTAGTCCGTGACTACGGCCGGTGCAACTCGGTTGGTTGTAACGTTAGTTGTAAAAAGGTATCTAGGATACTTAATATACCAAGTAGTTTGCGATAAAATCTTTATAATGTCTATTCCGCTTAAACGTATTTGAATGGAATATCATGTCACTGATCATCGTAGGTATTTCAGGCGGACGAAGCTACAAACGGGAATTAGTAAATCTAATATATAAAATTCTCGTGTCACAGTTTTCGTTGCCATACTCCTCCGAAACGGCTTGACCGATTTTGATGAAATTTTTTGTGATTATCCGGTATCTATGAGAATCGACCAACATCTATTTTTCATCCCCCTAAATGTTAGGGGTAGTCCACCCCTAAATTTTTATTTTTATTTTTTGGACAAAATTTTTAATTTCTATTTTTTTATGATACAACATACAAAAATACATACAATCCTCAATTTTCACCCTTCTACGATCAACCCTTATTTTTTAATAGCTATTTTAGTAATTTGACCGATTTTGATGAAATTTTTTGTGCTTATCCGGTATCTATGAGAATCGACCAACATCTATTTTTCATCCCCCTTAATGTTAGGGGTAGTCCACCCCTTTTTTTTTTTTTTTTAATGGCAAAACGACGTTTGCCGGGTCATCCGGTATCTATGAGAATCGGCCAACATCTATTTTTCATCCCCCTAAATGTTAGGGGTAGTCCACCCCTAAATTTTATTTTTATTTTTTATGGCAAAACGACGTTTGCCGGGTCAGCTAGTTATATATATTTGTTTTCTAAAGTTTACGCGAACACTACACATTTAAATGAAACAACTTTTACGAACTTTTACGAAATGCGACATTTTACCATAACATTTAGTTACCACTCCGGCAAAAAAGGTATGAGGTGGCCGATGATAGAGAAAAGTGGAGCCGCAGAGGGGAGGTCTTTGCCCAGCAGTGGGACACAAAATAGTCTAATAAAAAAACATTTACCTAAAAAAAATGGCCTTAAAATACGTATATGAAATACGTTTATGAAGTGATTTTTTTCATTAATTTTTCTATTACTTAGTATAAGCACTTAACATTAGGTACAGTTGAGTACAATAACATAAGTCCGCAACTTAACGAAACAACTTTTTTTTTTATTCAAAGCACAAATTTATGTTAATTCATAGGAATTTAGGCAATTAAAAACCCTATCTTTCTCGCAATAACAGTCACGCCCTACATTATTACTTTTGCCCTTGACTTACATACGGCAATCTGGAACTCAGTTATTCCACGAACCATGCACGAACCGAACTAGCCATGGATCAATGGACTAACCATAGTTGATTGGCTGTTCTGAACCGACCGTACCTGGTGGGCGAGGCAAGACAAGTGTTGGTAACAGGATTACGATGCAGCACTAATTGGATGGCATTAGCGGGAGCGAGTCCAGCGAAAACTGCAATATCATTTGTAACTATCGTAATTGATGTAAGAACTACCAAATGTTGCAATATTTACTAGGAATAATTGGTTTTAGGACTGTGCTAATGGAATTTGAAGCGTTGTTGGGTCTACACCAGTATGACCCTCAATCCGTAGGCCCATCGGTTGTTTTCAAAGGATGTACTAGTACGGATGTAAGCGAATAATAATTCAAGATTGAAAATAATTTATAATGTAACGACAATACCGCTGAGATAATATAATTCAATTCAATTAAATTCTAGTAGTTTATTGTACAAATGTGTATAAACGGTTTGTCACACTTATACTCCAATAAAGACGTTCTAAGACTTGTTCTTAGGCCTCAGATTATATACACGTCTTTTTAGGCATAACAGTTTTTGTTTAATTTAAATGTTTAGATCAATTTTATCAGGTTCAAAATAGCTTGAAACGAGTTCCAAGTGTTTGTTCGGGCCTTAGAAAGCGACATTAAACTTCACTGGTCGTTACGTATCTATACTAATACTAATATTAATACTAATCTATACTAATATTATAAAGAGGAAACCTTTGTATTTTTGTTTGTATGTATGTTTGCAACGAATAAACTCAAAAACTAATGGACCGATTTAAAAAATTCTTTCACCATTAGTATGCTTTAGCGCTGAGTAACATAGGCTATATCAAAAATAAAAAATAAAAACGACAATTTAATTTTCCAATACAAAGTAATTTGTTTGTTTAACCATATCAATGGTGTCCATGACAACACCAAACTCACATTTGGGCTCCACACTCCAGTTTGGTTTTGTCACAAACAAAACCAAACTCAATGATGGAAACTGTCAAAGCGGTAAGAAGTCCGCTGGGTCAGCTAGTCGTTGATAAAGTTCCTAATATGACATTAATTATAACCACTTTTATTGTTGCACACAAAAAATATGATAATAATAATCCCGATAATAATAAATTATTCAAATGTTATTCAAATGTTATTCGAAGTGTGATTTTTGAAATACAAAAGAGATTGAGCTTGACTTTACTGTGCATTACCCTCACTTAGGATCATCCCGTGGAAAAGTCCGTTAGCTGTAAGTAAGTAAAGTAAAGTAAACACCCTATAACGGTCCCACTGCTGGGCAAAGGCCTCCATCATTGAAATCGAGTCATCGCTACAATTGATGGGTAATGGCTTAATCACCATGCTTGCCAAAGGCGGGTTAGTGATCACAAACCCGGGCTATGCATCGGAAAATCTGAAATACGCTTTGCCCGACCTGCCCCCCAACCGCCTAACGCTCTCGCTTTCAATCGCTTTGAAAGCGAGGCCCTCGCGTCGCTTTCTCATATAATATCGAAATATAATATCAAATAATATCGAAAGCTATATAGCCTATAGCTTTCGATATTGCTTTCATATTGCTTTCGAAATGACAAGATGACGCCTCTTCCTCGCCTCGTCTTCAAAGCGATCGAAAGCGAGAGAGTTAGGCGGTCGACCCCCTGGGAATTGAACCCGGGACCTTCGCGTATCGGGCCGAGCGCTCTGCCACTCGGCCACCGAGGCGTTAGCTGCTATATTCCCGTTGCTTTTTGTAAATACAGTCACGAGTTTAATCATGTTATGAACAAGTTGTAATCACTCGTATTATGATTTCGCTTCGAATTCTCATATTATTTAGCCGCCTATGTATAGAGGTTGGATAGACTGTGGTTAGGAGCTCGATGGCGCAGTGGTTAACGCGCCCGGTCTGCGAGTGCTGAGGTTAAGCAACTTTCGTAAAGGCCGGTCATCGGATGGGTGACCAAAATTTATCATCTCGAGCTCGTCCGTACTTCGGAAGGCACGTTAAGCTGTTGGTCCCGGCTGCATTAGCAGTCGTTAACAACCACCAATCCACACTGGGCCCGCGTGGTGGTTTATGGCCCGTTCTCCCTATCCATTCATAGGGAAGGCTCGTGCCCCAGCAGTGGGGACATAAAATGAGCTGATGATGATGATGATGAGACTGTGGTATTAGCATGAAATTTATCTGCAATCAATCAAACATATACATTTTTGAATACTATTCCGACGCACTTATTTTTATCGTATTCCCATAGTAATATACTTCTCCTTGTGACTGTACATTTCAGGATGAAGAATAACGGCTCAAACTCAGCTACCACAGCTCCTAATAGACCACAAAATTGCGTTAAACATGTCCCATTCAATCCAACGTTCATACTTGATGTAATCAGGCTTCTAGGATTGGTCCGTGGCCGATCAAATAAACAGCGTTGGCACACAAAATAAACAGACACAGAAGGGCGGCTCCGCCCGATAGCAATTTTAATTGTAGTGTACGTAGTTTTCTGGTTCACAGATTTCATCTTAGTCCTCTCGTCTTGTGAATGATGTGATTATTGTTAGTTGTAGTGTCTAAGCATCATGTGTTATTACTTTTATTTACACAACCTAAGCTGTGTGTGTACATTTATATTGCAGCCTTGGCTGTTAATGTACCGATTAAAATAAAATAAAAATAAAAAGTAGTTTTAGTTTAAGTAATAGTAAGTACCTAATAATAACATACATATAAAAATATTTCGACGTATTGAGAACCTCCTCCTTTTTTGAAGTCGGTTAATGACGATATCACTGCGTTGATAGATAAAACTCAAAACGCACAATAAGCTTATTTTAATAAAGAAAATTATTTTAGATTTTTTTTTTATTTCAATTTAATTTATTATACTATTTAATAAATTAAAATAAAATTAATAATTTTATTTTAATTTATTATATTTTATTTTATTTTGTTTGGGGAGCTAACAGCATTTTTCACAATTTTAAGTTAAATGACTACTCTTATATTGTTGCTTTCGTACTGCATCCAAGCTGAATAAACGAGTTACGCAGAATTAACACTATACATTATTTCAATTACTTTTTTTGTACCTTTTGTGCGCCTGTATCGCTGGTTTGTGTGGGGCCGTCCTTCTGTAGCTATTTATTTAGTGGTTGGCATGCCGCCAGCGCCGGCAGTGCACCCTCGCGCGCCACTCGGCGACTCTTACGTAAACATAGCTTAGTGGTTGCCACTCTGTGCAAATAACTGAAACCATTAAGTAATATGCTTCAGATGTTCGTACAACATGTGTAAGTGCTTGAGATGTCCAATGCCACTGAAGGTCGATTTGTAAGAGCTGGCTGTAATTTGTTTAAATGTTTCTTTTTTATGTTACTGAGCTGATATACGAGAATACAGCCCGCCTCATAGAGGTGCGTGAGTCCAAAGGTATATACGATATCATGCGCGCATGTAGTCGACCACTGTGGATCTACGCCATACAATAACACAGCAAAAAACTATGTGAATATGTGGGCACTGGGCCGGTGGGCCCGCGTGGTGCCTATAGCCTGTTCTCCTTATCCATCCATAGGGAAGCGTCGTGCCCCAGCAGTGGGTAAATAAAATGAGCTGATGACGATGATGATGATGTGAATATGGGCTACTGTTAAATTTCATAAATAAATAAAACAGTGCTGCGCTGTGGCAGAAATAGATATTATTAGGGTGATCGCCCCTCAGTCGTATTCTGGCTTCGATTAATCGGACACCCTCCTACCACCAGGTAATATTTTAATCAATGAATTGGAAATTTTTTAAATTAAATGAAAAATGATTATTTGTCTCATAATATACATACATTAGTACATTATTACAAATACAAAACCATAACCATAACATTATTTATAATTATTTATTTAATAAGCCTTAAAAAACGAAACTACACCAATGTTACATTTGTATTGTTAAAATTACTCCATTAATATAGATAAGAGCATAAAGTATTATCCGACTAGCTTCAATCTGAGAAGCAACGATGCGGAAAACTCCGACGCTTTTCCACGAACGGCGAATGGACATACCGGCTTAGTGCTCTTCGCGGAATAGTGAAAATTTTAAACTCTATAGCGCACATACGAATCACTAGCTTCAACTCGTCTAGTGACGGAACTTTCGGAATTCGTTCGTTCGTTCGTTGCGAGAATGCTTTGAGCGATTGAACAGGGTGACTAGCGCAACTTTAATAGCAGTATGACAAATTTGTAACTCTCCCCGTTTTTCAACAGGATGCGCTGCTTTATTGCTTTGCAAAGGACAAAGAGCGTTTTGGTGCCGCTTTTCCAACAACTAAATACAATATGACATTGAATTGTTCTTTTAGTAACAGTTGCGAGGACACCTTTTTCAAAATACCAGTACGTTCGGAGTTATTCTGTTATGATCACAAACGATTTCACGGTGTTATTTGTTACGCCGTCTCTTTTATTTAACATAGAAATTGCGCTGTGAGTTGTGACTATGAAAAAACGGGTTTCGCATAACCCGGGCGACACGGCGGGCGATACATGCACGTGTGTTTTATTTTTAATCTCAATATTAATATTCATCAGACTACGTTCAATAGCTGGTGTCATGTTTGTAACAAGGGCTTTTTTTAGTTCTCTTTCCTTTTTTTCTACTTCTTTTATTATGTAGATGGTCAATATGTACTAAATAACGCAATATACTCGTTTAAGCCTACGATAGGAACCGAGGTACAGCCAGTGCGGTGCTACTGGTTGCCAGTCTGCACCATTAGTAACTAGCATGGTTCTAGTCAAAAACGATCTTCTAATGTTGTACTTTTTACAACAAATTGCGGTTGTAAAGACATCAGTAAATTTTAAATTAAATTAAAATTACCTGTGTTCTAGTGTTATCGAGTAGTTAAGTGACATACTCGTATAAAAAACATGTTTTTAATTTGAACCTAGTGTAATCTAATTGTATCTTTTTTTGCCTACTGTTAAAATGTCCGTTCTAATAAATTTATTTTAATTGTAATTAATAGTTAAATAGTTTTTAGTATTCAGCCAACAAAAAAAATATTATTTTTCAGATCAGGCTGAAAACCGCTCTGCTAATGTATCAGCACGAGCTGAGCCAGATACCGTGCTCACAATCGTGTTACTCAATTATTGTTCAATTCTGTTATACCTATGTGTGGCAATAAATTAACGTTTTTATTCTGTATCTATCTATCTATATATATAAAAACCAATTGCTGTTCTGATTTGGCTAATTTTGATTTTGAAATATTTGTGGTTCAGGGACGGTTTAAACGGTGAGAAATATAAATAATAAGTAACGGAAAATACTGAAAACGACAATTAACTTTTCACTACAAAATGATTTGTTTGTTTTGTTGTTATGAAAACTGACAAAGCGATATGAAGTCCGCCGGGTCAACAAAATGTTCCTAGCTGTGAAACATTTTTTGATGTCTTTTGTCCTTTGGTTGTCAAGAAGATTGATTTCGCTGATAAGCTCAAAATTTTTTTTGTGGGCGGCGAGAAACTTAAAGGCTTCCTTAAGCCACACTGCTTGATCACTATCAAAACAACGTCAGAAGGTTTCTAGAGGGAATAGCATCACGCAAGCGTGCTCCCGCACTCCACTAGATTCTCAGATTATTTTGGATAGGATAGGGATGGCCTTTACAGGGTTACAATAGTGGTGTACGTTATTAGCAGATGTGTGTCTAAATCAGAGTTTATAACCTAACTATCCTAACTAATAGTAACAAAACTTAATATGCGAAAGTGAGTTTGTTTGTTTGTTTGTTTAAGTTATTTGTTACGCTTTCACGCGTAGGTACATACCTATAGATAGTATTTTTCAACCGATCATCATGAAATTTTGTACAAATATTCCCAAGATCGCTCCGCTTTGCGATCATCTTGAATTTACTTTATTTATTTATTTAAAGTAAACCGTTTTACTTTTGGAATCTAAAAGGCCTATTGAAGAATATGACATTGCTTTTCCAACACAATTTCATTGAAAGGACTTTGTTGAAGACGCATGTAAATATCGCGTTATCCTTCGATATTCGATATGCTTTGGCAAATAGCATATAGGGCATGTAGTTTGTTAATAAAGCTATTACCCACGACGGTTTCATTTTTAAACCTAATAGTATTCCCCTTTAATACTAAGGTATACCATTTTTCATTGATCCTTCGAGCCGGATAATAAAGGTCAATTTAGAGCAAATTTTTGAAGAAAGTGGTCAGTGAACACCACAGCTAGTACTCGCAGTGGATTGCTGCGAATAAAGTACGTGATGAATGCCAGCGGCAGCAACCTGGTGGAGTCTGATGGTGAAAGAAGAACAGCCTGACGTAACCTGGTGATGGCAGCTAAGATCAACTGAAGAAAGCAGAATCTAGTATCCAGGAAAGATACTAGGTGGAAGTTCAAAGAGGTCAAGCGTGAGTCGGAAATTAAGTTAAAAGTTTAGCAAGCGAAATTGAACTCGTAAGTATTAGAATAACTTTTAATATTTTTATTAGTTTTAGTAGTTTGTTTAGACTTAGAACAATTTGTAAATTAGCACATAGAATAATTTTATAAAAAAACGACGGAACGGGGAATCTATGTTCGATTTTTATCAGATTCTTTAACACTTGTACAATTTTCAACAAAATTAATTTCATATTTTTAAAGTTAATGTTTTAATATAGAATTTGTTTAAATAAAACAACCTTTACGGATCTACTCGCGTTTATTTTACACATTACTTTTTTCTTCTTCCGGCCATTACGAAAGTTGCTTAACCTCAGCACTTGCAGACCGAGCGCGTTAACCACTGCGCCACCGAGCTCCTCAATGGATAGGGAGAACGGGCTTTTAAAACACCACGCGGGCCCAGTGCGGATTGATGGTTGTTAACGACTGCTAATGCAGGCGGGACCAACGGCTTTACGTGCCTTCCGAAGCACGGAGGAGCTCGAGATGATACACTTTTAGTCACCCATCCGATGCCCGGCCTTTGCGAAAGTTGCTTAACCTCAGCACTCGCAGACCGGGCGCGTTAACCACTGCGCCACCAAGCTCCTCAAATTAAAAATATTAAATTATAATAAATAAAAAAAAAATGTTTAGTGTTTTGTTATTTTTATATTCCGTCATCGTTCACAGCGCTCTATGTCTTTTTCACTCATACACCACATCCTCACACACTTACAATAAGTTAATTATTTTTTTTCTACCCTACAAATTCCCTAGAAATAATTTGCAAAACAACGTTTGCCGGGTCAGCTAGTAATACAATAAAAAAGGATTAACTAAGTTTAAGAAAGTTCCTAAAGAAAAAATTATACAGGAATATATTGAAGTCTGTTTCAAAGAGTAATTGGAAAATATTTTGGTCAAACAACTCTAAATTGTATGCAATTTCGAAACCGGAAGTTAGAGCAAATTCTAATTATGTTACAAAAGAAATTTATGAAAATACTGAGGAACACTATTATGTGTTTAAATCTTTTCTGTTAGGCAGCGAAAATGAGTAACTGAATGAGTCATCTGACGATGCTTCACATATATCTGTAATGAATAAACGAGGACAATATTTTAAAGCAATTCTGGGAAATAGAACAACAAGCTATATATAATACGAGTATAAGGACAACAAGCAATAAAGATATAATATAATAAAGATATAAGATAGGTGGCAATTCATTCGAAGAATGTTAAATTGTTTTTGGCATCGATGGTTACAAAAATATCTTTGTAACTGCATAATCAAACATAAATGGCGAAATAAGACACCAGAGTTCAATGTGGGTGACTTGGTTTTCGTCAAAGAAGTTCATTTTAGTTATAATAAAATCAAAGTAGTATGTCAAAGACCTGCTTAGCAAAGTTCTCAGAAGGATCACGGTTAGCACCTACTTTTATCTTGTTAAGTTCATTTTAGTTAAAAGGTGTATTAATAGACTTTCTGCTGTCCCATGTAGCATCTAAAAACTGAGAATTCCTTAATTGAAGTCGAATCTTTTTTATAATTTTTAAATTCCTGATGTATCAGTTGACTGACGATAAAGAAATCGAATATGAAAGAGATATGTATATTTAGAAATTTCTTAATTTCCTTCGTAACTTATCAAATCCTGAATGTGATAGACAGATCGATGTAGGTTAGAAAGAAATATTACCTGATTCTCGCAATCACAATATCTGGACAACACAAACATCTAAAACTAACACGATCCTAATTTTTTTTTTATACGTAGCACGGCAAATGACTCCAATTCACATGATGTTAAGTGAATATGGAATCCAGATGCGACGACAACTGGTGCAGCGTGAAAACAACGCAGCATCAGTTATCCTCACTTTGCCAGCCCACAAGGTGCCTCTTTACGCCTCGTTTGAAGGACCCCGTATCATAAGAAGGAGGGAAAACGTGTGCTGGCAAAGTATTCCATGTTTTGAAGGTGCGACAAAAAAACGAGTCACCAAATTTCTTAGTGCGCGATGGAATATTTGAGACAGTGAAGCGGTGACTCCGGAGAGCAGCACGTGTACTCCTATGGAGGAAGGGAGAAGGTGGGATGAGGTCAAAGAGTTCTTCAGAGCACTCGCCATGGTATAAGCGGTAAAACACGCTGAGTGACGCAATTGCAGAGTTTCAATTCTAACTAATTTCTACTAGTAGCTACATTACATACAGTACATTGAAAAAGCAGCGTCGCACTAAAAGGTAAAGCTTTTAGTAAGATAACCCTGCTTTTGAAAAAAAAAATACAGCCAGCATTCGGACAGAACGCTTCACAAACTTTAAATACCGATAAACTCAGCCGAACTTTTAAATCGTATTGGAGCTTTTAGCAGTATTTGAAATATCCATTTTATTTATTCCCGAATTAAACACCACTCTGCCTCGATCAATTGCAAACAACCAGCAGAGTAAACGTTGAAATCTGGGACAGGACTAAATCTAGTGTAGATTTAGATTTTTAGAGCATCAGTTCGAAAAGGCATAATGGAATTTGCCTGTTCAAATTTCTCCCGATTAAGGTGATTTAGGTTTAAATATACCTTGCCATGCAATAAAGTTAAATGGTAGCTTGCATTTTGACAATATCATTATAAAGCGTCATTTTCGTTCAGCCTGCGTTTGACCAATGTAATTCATTTGGGTTCCATCTCTTCACGTATATACTATTGTCCATGTGACAGCCGGAGCCCAAAAGCTGGGGGGCGTTTGTATATATGTTTGTATATATATGTTGATGAGGACAAACGATTGCCTTTAAGAGCGATAGTTAGTAATAGAGACTATCCTTAAACATAATAAAAGACTAAGTTTACTTCCAATTCCCTTCCGTTGCTTCTTCCAAAAATACAAGGAAAAAACATTTTTATGCTTTCAAGTTGGAACGGACAAAGCCAAAAACGATAGAACCTAACGCCATTCAATAAGGCTCCAGGGAACCGCATTGTTTTTAACTTGTTTTCCCGTGCCCGTACTTTGGTAAGCCAAACATCTGTTGAGGTCTAATGAGATGACTCTGTTGTCCGCGTTCTGATATGAGTGACTTATGTGGATGTTTTTGTGATCTCTCCTGGAAAAGGTAATAAGGGTACCCACTTGTGGAACCTTCGATGTTATGCTGGTGAATGGGATCAGATGGACGATTTCTATAAAGTTTTCTAGTCAGAGCACATACTCATTTATGACTGCACAAGAAACTTACTTCAGTTGAATTTAATTTTTCTTTACTTTTACATACCGTTGTATACTCGTAGTTATTTATTTGTTTTTTTTTTACACAAATTCAGTCGATTGACAGAAAATGGTATTCCATTTTCTGTCAATCGACAGTGAGAGTTTATAAGGTTAGGTAGTCGAACTTCAGAGGTTTTCTCAGGAGACATCACACGCACAAGTGCCCTGGGGGGGTGTCCTCAAGGGAGTACAATGCCACATTATTTTATGCCATTCAGGAAATTCATGAACGTCAAAATTATATACCTAAATGTTGTTTTGTAAAGAGTATGAAAAGTTAGATCAGCAACGTAATGAAAATATTACATATTATTCTACTCGTAGGTACATCAAAACGTCATCAATCAATATAAAATCTTAACTCTTAATTTAAAACTAATTTTGATGGCGATTTTCGATTCCTACCAGGAGGAGGAGGATTATTGAGTGATGCCATTCTCTTTAAAAACCTCTGACGGTGATGAGATCCCACGGTTTGGGGAAAGGTCGCTGACGCTGAAAATGCCGTCTAAGGCAATAAGCAATCACTCTCCAAAACTTTTTTTTTCTCGTTTATTTGTAGTAAAATAGAAATAGTCCACTGCTGGTTTAATACTCTTACAGTGCACACCATAGAGTGACCATTACCGCCTACTAATAAATCTTAGCAAACTTTATCAAAAAAACATGACAAGTCATAAAATTAATTAAAACAGTAATATAAATCAAGTTTCATAACGTACCTATTTGCCAAAAATCAAAAAGTACTAGTAATTATAACTTTTATATGTATCAAAAATCTTAAAGCAGAACCTAAGCACTACCTACAGCCTTAAAAAAGTACTTAAAACTCTTAATGGAATGAAGACCACTGACGGTTGTCTAAAGTAACAGCAACACCAGTAATCCTGCCTTTCGGTCCCGGTTCCATAATGTGTTTGTATATAATATAAAAGTTGTACCAGAGATATTAATATTTGTGTATCCACTCTCTATTATGTTTGTTTGTTATCTATTATCCGTAAACGTACTTATCTGAAATCATCTGGTATGTGGGCACAGTTAATTACACCAGAATAACTTTACTAAGTTTTTCGGGCTATGTATACAATTTAAGATCGTTCAATAAGTCCCGAGACTTACTTGGAGATGGCGCATAATATTAAATACTCTTTTGATTTTCAGAAAGTACTAGCCATCAAATGATGTTTTAAATTTTTTTGAAAATCGAACAATTTAAATATTGATTCTACTTTTTTAATTCCGAAAACAATGGAAAAAAACGAGATTCGTGTGTTAATAAAACATTGTTTTTTAATGGGGAAAAAACACTGTTCAAGCACAGCAATGGCTTATAAAGTGTTATCCGGAATCTTCTCCATCTAAACCAACCATTTGTCGGTGGTATGCCGATTTCAAACGCGGTCGTATGGTCACAAAAGACGCTGAACGCTCTGCTCGTTCATATGAAGCAGTGACTCAACAAAACATCAACCAACTCCTGAAAATCGTGAAAAAAGATCAAAAGGTAAAAGTGCGCGAGATAGCTGAGATAGTGAAGATTTCAACTGGTAGTGTTTTCACTATTTTACATCAAAATTTAGCCATGAAAAAGCTTTTTTCTAAATGGGTGCCCCGTCTGCTAACAATTGATCAAAAACGACAACTTAATGGTTCAGAGCGCTGTTTTTCACTGTTTAATAGAAATAGAAAGGATTTTTAACGTCGGTATGGCCAATGGATGAAACATGGATTCACCATTTCACTCCAGAATCCAAACGGCAGTCAGCAGAGTGGAGAGCGGCCGGTGAAAGCCGCCCGAAGCGGCCTCTGTATTTTGGGATATGCATGGTATACTCTTCATCGACTACCTTGATAGAGGGAAACATATAAATAGCAAATATAACATGGGATTATTGGAGCAATTAAAGTACGAAATCGCGGAAAAACGTCCTCAAATGAAGAAAAAAAAAGCGATCTTTCACCAGGATAATGCGCCGTGTCACAAGTCCATCATAACGATGGTCAAACTAAACGAATTGGGCTTCGAATTATATATATTCCTCATCCACCATATGTTTCAGATCTGGCCCCCAGTGATTACTGGCTGTTTGCAGACTTTAAAAAAATGCTCCAGGGCAAGAAGTTTGACTCAAACTGTAAAATAATCGCAGCAACGGAGGCTTATTTTATAGCCAAAGATAAATCTTTTACACTCATGGAATAGAAAAGTTCGAAAAGCGTTGGAGAGACTGTATTGCAGTTAAAGGAGACTATATTGATGAATAAAAAATAATTTTATCAAAAAAACTTTGTTTTTGTATTTAGTACAAATACTAATCTCAGGACTTATTGAACCAAGTGTTATGTACGTTTCATTGATGAAATTGACGATTTAATATACTTTTAAAGACAATAGTTTATATTACAAACTTATTCATAGAAATAGCTAATGAATGACAAAATAAACAAAATTTTTAAATAAGGTATAAAAATAAATATCTTGTAGACTGATATTACTTTAAAAAAATAGTTGTACAACTCGTAACACATCTCAAACTAAGAAGGTATAGCAAAAGAGGTAAAAAAATAAGATAACGAACGCCTTAATTTATAGCGAAAGTTTCATTGTTCCGAGAATATGCCAGTGTTCCTATAAATATTACAATTTGTTAGGCACGCGATGCCACCGTGAGGCCATCCTTCGATTATATTATGACTTTTCTTTTAGTATCGATGTCATACATGAATATTCAAATGGTACAGACGTAGTAAATTTTAGAATTACTTAATTTTTTTTCTTTGCTAATGACAAAACTTTAGGGTTTTGTGTTTGCGAAGAAGAGTCACCTGTGTTAATAGTAGATTGTACAACAAGAGCATAAAACGAGTCATTTTACCCGAGACGTGCATATAGCCACCCGAGCCAGTACGGCGAGGGTGGATAGTCACGTCGAGGGTAAAATGGGTTTTATACTCGAGTTTTACACTCTGCTTTTCACTTCGATTGCAAGAAAACAAAACAAGGATTAAGCTTAAACAAAAAAAATTAATTAATTTTTCTTAATTTTTTTTATTATTTTCTACTATGTGACGTTTGACTATGGTCTGAGCCGTAATGCCAAGTTATTATAAATATTTGCGTTATATTTTTTTACGTAAATGCACGCCCGTATTAATCGTACATTTGTATTTAGATAGTAATACTTATTATGTCGTAATTAAATTAAGATATAACCTAAATCTCGTAAAAATATATCAATTAAATGAAGGTGTATTGTGTATGTGGCTATAAGGCCTAATTGCCTTAGTCTTAAAAGAAGAAATTACTTTATGCACAAGAGCACAAAAACCCATTTTATGCAGCCTTCTCTCGACATAAAGAACAACTTTACGAGCATAAGAAATGAAAAAGTATTTTGCAATACTTGCACACTAAAAGAAAAACTTACGTCTTTTAAAAAACAAGACAGACATTTACTTCGAAACAGCTTCTTTCAATGACCTTCATAACCTAAAAAAAATTGTGATTTGATCCATTTAATCTTAATTGAAATTTTGTGATTGATTGTGACCGTTTGATCTTTAGTATATAAAAATGTTTAAATGCCTATGTCCAGCAGTATACGTGTGTACGCTGATGATGATGATGATGATGATGATGATGGTGGCGGTGGTGATGGTGATGAAGATGATGATATAAAAATGTAAATGGTCCGTAAATGTGTCTTATGTGCATATGAACTAGAGACTAGCTTAATTAATACTAATGAAATTAACATACATTCAGTTTGCAAACGCCTGTTATCAAACTAACAGCCGAGCAATATAAACCGTTTGGTATTTGTGTGCTTGTGCCGGCCGTGTAGCATTCATATTCAAATCCCGCCATTAGGTTTTAAACTTAATATGATTGAATGAGTTGGTGAGAAACTTGGATTTACATACTCCAAAATTGTAAACAAGCTTTTACAAACTGCCGATTTGGACTAACGAACCATCGCTAAAGGAGTTTTAATGTGAGTTACTGACATCGGAGGCCTGGTTGCCTAGTGTAAGTTTTGTTTATTAACAGTATTCATTCGATTATGTATAACAAAATTTTAACTCTACTCGTATGTTGCCAGGAGGCGCTGCTTCAATGCCATACAAATTTTCGTTTTCGTTAACGTGATCGAGTCTAGAGAAACTCACACTAGGCTTGAAGTTGAGAGTTGCAGTCAACCTTCAAACTTCTATAAGCATATTCGGATACATAAAGTAACTACGTTCCTTCTTCCTTCTTTTTTAAAATGCACATAGGACTCTCATCTTCTAAAGGGGCTTTTAATTCGGTGCTTGCCGTTTAGAGTCCCGAGCCATCTAGGTGGCAGAGAGTGGAAAGAAGAAAGGTTTTAGTGAGTTTTAATAGCTGGACGGGGAAATATGAATATAGTCCCATAGAAACCGTAGACCCATAGAACCTAGGTCCCGGTAATAAAGAATATTACCCAGTTATGTAAAACGTAAAAAAAGGATTTGAGGACTATTAAAATGTTGACATTATATTTACTCCAAAACCTTTTAAGGTAAAAATGGCTGACTCCACAACTCGACACCTAACGTGTACTTAAAAGTTGCCAGTAACATCCCCTCTCACATTTCAAATGGATTCTTGCAACACTGGAATACTTAATGCCAGTGCCAACGCAGTCCTTCAATACCTGTGAACTAAGCAGCTAAGCTTGTTTTTTTTTACGTATTTGCAAATTTATTGCCCGGTAGATAGTTAACTCGTTTTTACTTCACCCTGGCCTGGGAAAGTGTCTATAGATCAACATTATTCTGCATATACTTAAATGTCGAGATCAGCTCAATATTAGGGTGCCATTTTCATTTTATAACACAGAATCGCTTGGCTTTTTACCTGATAGTAAGTAGTAACATAGTAGTAGTAGTTGACACCTATAATGGAGGTGACATTTATCAAACGTCTGTTTTCTGCAACTTTTTTTTTATGTAATGGTGTTTACTTTGTTGGTGTAACAATAAAATAAATCTATATATTAATACGTGAGGCAAAAACTTTGTACCCGATTTTACGAAAATTGCGCGGACTGAGAAGCATGACATTTCGCACACTTAAAGTTTATATAGAGAAGGTTATCCGAATTTTTTAAAATTATGCATAAAAAATATATTAAATCAACAAAAACAACATTACATACATTACCATGTGTTTGACACACACGTATTGTTTGTCTTTAATGCGGCCGTCATTTGTCAATGCCAATCCAAACTCACATTCTATCTTTTTTAATATTTCATTGCTTAGGATACAATCCGTGCAGCCTTAATAAAATTACGGTCAAATTGCGACCACTGGGCGACCACTAGTAAATATTAATAGTTGTCTTTGACGAAGTGCAATTTTCAGTTTTAATAGCGCGAATGCAAACTTTCAGCGTAGATAGCTTACATAAAAACGGAACAATTTTATTTTAATTAAACATCTACAGTTTTTATTTTGCTCATCAGCTCTTGTGAAACTTTTGCATCTAAATAAAAGTCTCATTTGACTTTTGCAGCGTGTAAACTTATCCAACGCTGCTGACACTCCGATTTCACTCCACTAATATTTTGTATTACAGTTCCATTAGTTTTCTAGTAAATATATACTTAAGATGTCGTTTAGACTGACTCCATTTCACAGGGTGGTAGACACACAAAGGCGTTACTATACTTCGAGTTTAAAAGCTCTTTGGATGACAGAGATAGGTGTAAAATTTTTACATACGCAATTTAGTTAAAGTTTATAGATTCACCTGTTATAAAATAAAACGTTTTGTGATCTAACCATCGAAATTGTGTAAATAAAATTGATTACTACTACTGAATAAACTTGTGACTGACACCGAGAACATGTTAAGTCATGTCTCGAATTGGGGCCGACGTAACCTAGTCCACTTTAACCCCTCCAAAACACAAGTTTGCGCATTTACTGCGAAAAAACATCCCTTCGTCGTACCTCTGAACTTTGAGGGAGCTCCCTTTGACACCAACCCGACTATTGGGATTTTTGGCGTCGATATTTCGAGACTTTCAGTTTCAGGGTCATTTGGAAGGTAAAGCTAAATTAGCTTCGAAAAAGCTGGGTGTGCTTAATAGAGCGAGTCAGTATTTCACGCCGGCCCACCGCTTACAACTGTACAAAGCACAGGTCATGCCGCATATAGAATACTGCTCCCATCTTTGGGCTGGAGCACCCCAGTACCACGTCGTTACGACCTTGGGATCTTCAAGAAACGAGCCTATTCCTTCCTTAAAGACCGGCAACGTGTCTGCGATTCCTCTGGTTTTGCGGATGTCCATGAGCGGCGGTGATTACTCCACATCAGGTGACCCACCTGTTCGTTTGCTTCCTTCTTTTATAAAAATCCTGATCCACAAATTTAAAGTCGCTCAGCGAGCTATGTAAAGGGTTTTGTATGTAGTTTCTCCGAAGGATCGGATCCAGAACGAGGTGATCCGACAGAGAACCATAGTCGTAGACATAACCCACAGGATTAGCAAGCTGAAGTGGCAGTGGGCTGGCCATATTAGCCGCAGAACCGATGACCGATGGAGTAAACGAGTTCTTGAGTGGAAACCGCGTATCGGCAAATGTAGTGTAGGACGCCCTCAGACTAGGTGGAGCGACGATCTTCGCAAGGAGCAGACGCGGATCGTGCTCGGTGGCATGCGAGGCCTATGTCCAGCAGTGGACTAGTGTAGGCTGATGATGATGATGATGACTACTATAAGCAACCTTAAGATAATTGGTATCCTTACCCTGTCATTAGAAGATTAGCCAGTATTCTTCGAAAATAAGCTTTGCGTTGATTGTTAAAACTTAGCTATTCAAATCGTAACGAGCGCTTTTTTCTTCCCGATTATTAACTAACAATCATGGTAATACCTAATTAGACGTTGTTCCGCGATTACTAATTCAACGAACTGGTACTCTTTATACGGATTTGCATTTATTATAGTGAACAGTGTATTTAGGATTCGAACAAGGCAATAAGGCTTTATTTACTGTACCATCGAACTATTAAATAATTTATTTTACTTATGTTTTATTTGGAATAAGAAAATACTTTTGTAAAAATGTCTGACATCCATTCAATTTTAAACTAACTACTTTTAAATTGCTCGTTTAATTATGTTACATACATGTGTGTCCCTTTTAAGGCAGCTAAGACAGTTTTGATAAAACTTAAAAGTACGAGCTAGAGAATGTATATTTTTCCGCCACAAAAGAAAGAGCGCGTTTTGCTCAGCTGAGCGTCCTGACTGACTCTTAAGATTATAACAACATTGATCCGTCAATAAGATTGTTAAATGCAGCTTTAAGCTTTTGTTTGTTTGCTGCATGCGCGCACTTGCGGCATGTTACTGCTCGGCCTCGATCATTGGCGGTTATTTCTTTAGATTTTCGTATTCATCGAGTTCTTTCTATTAACTTTGAGTTAGACACCCGTAGTATAACGCACAATATTTTAGAAATTCGCCTGCCGCATCGCAAGACGCTCATGACTCGTGGTCGAGGCCTTAGATATCAAGCATATTTTTAAATTGTTATGTCGTTGTCTGCTACACACTCATTGAAAAAGAAAATTATCAGCATTATCACCATAACTCTGATCAGTTTTTTTCTCGTGAGGGTAAGTAACACGATTAAAGACGATAAGTGCTTTTAGTGAAACCGTATCTAAGTAAAAACCGGCCAAGTGCGTGTTGGGCCACGCGCAGTGTAGGGTTTCGTAGCCCATCTCAATAATGCGTATATTTTTAAATGGCTCATATACTTAAATGAAGATACTACCGGTTTCACATACCTGACAACGTTATTTAAGTAGTTCCCAATGAGGAATTTGTACTGCGCCAAGTACATTTTATAAGTTGGTCGACTGTTACTCGTAAACTTGTAAAGCCTACTTAGCTGTGATAGTTTTTTATATTTTTTTCACGTATCTAAAATAAACCATTCTGTTGGCAGGGGGGGGGAGGGGGGGGGGGAAACACGACACTTGAAACTGTTTTCACAAATCCGCGATATTTTTGGAATTGCTATCCAACGACAACCCACACTATGGGGTAGACAAGAAAAAAAAAATTACATCCCCACTTCACGTGTAGGGCAGTTAAGTATTAGTTATTAGTATTAACTTATGTATATAAGAATGTGAGTATGTCTATCTATTGTAGAATAAATCCTGCAGACATCCTATCCACACTACAGCTAGGGTTGGCTGGAAGAGATCAATTCTAGAGATAAGCTCACCTTTGTATATGACTTATATAATATTTGTTTCTATGTTAACAATAAGAGGATTATATATACTTATTGACAAAAAATAAAAAAGCTTATTAAGTTTAAGACGAAAATGTTGTAGCTCTCAAACAGTAATGGGTCAGAACCTACTAACACAAGCAGCGTATCGTACGTCCAGTGCCAAATGGTTTTAAAACACACTAGTTCCAAGTGAATTCTTTATTAAATCTGTACCTAACTAAATTTAACGCAGAAATAAACGGATACTTTTGGCTATTGGATTTATGGCTATTTTTGGCGGTCGAGCAGTCGATGACCAAGAGTAGATGGGAATATTCTGTACAGTAGTAGGTATTCGCGTAAAATTTGGAAACTATATGATTATACACTATACTATATCTACTCATACTGCTATATGCGAATATGTAAATTGCGATTTTGCTATGTGAATTCATTAAATGTTTTTGATGTCACACATCTTTCCGTTCGCCTTAGAAGGCGAACGGAAAGATACACGTATATAGATATATACAATTTTTGGGATTTCGTAGAAAAAGGACGGATGTTCGTAAGAGTGTGATCCGTAACAGCCACCAGTGATCGACACTTTAAGCCCAACGTCCGTTGTAGGTAGTAATATTTGTGGGAGTGATATCGTAGAAATGTGATCGTAACAGTTTAATACTGCCGCACAATCTATGAATGCATTAAGTACAACTTACTGTGTTTGTGATTATGATGTTTGGGGTGCTGACATTACGATCTATTTTCTCGAAACTGTTCACATGTTCTTTACTGAGTTCATAAATTGCGCGGCAGATAGGATGTGTCAGTGTGACATGACTTCTAATGAGTATTTACTGCATTCTCTTTATGATTTGTAAAAAAATATACGTAATTGTTAATTCTCTACATAATATATTTTCTATTGTAATATTGATTTCAAAAGGTGAGATGTCAAATGTTACACATCATATGCAACTACTGTAAGGCTCGTTCGTCTTTTTTTTTTCTTTCCCTTTTACATTTTTATTGTAAAACCATATTAATTACGTACATAAGAATGGTAGCAAAACATAAAGATGTGATATTATGAACTTAGATATTATGAATCCTATCGAGCACACAATTAGCAGCCATATTACAAAAATTGTTGTTTCAACGAGGAATATCTTAACAATAGCACATGCTGGAAACCCTTTATAAAATATCAATTCCATCAAGTAAATGTTACGCAACTTATCAAGTATTTCGAGGTTTTTGATTTGGTTTTTGACTATGGAAGCAGTTTTAGGGTGTGCCCCAGGAGATGTAAGTAAGTTGTAAAACATCTTATCAGTCTATAAAGCCTATACTCGAATAGTCAGTCTCCGTAGAGATCGAAAGGATGACCTCGAAAACGTTATCTCGTTTTGTGAGAGGAGGTCGTCCGGGATGTATCCTGTTGCCTATCTTATTAATATTTATCGAGAGTATATTGTACAACATGCCGATTTCTATCACGTCAAGCCAAAACACTACAGGTGGAACCACAATGCCCCTTGAGATTCAAACAAAAAAATTTTAAATCGTTAACGGAGGACTACTCGTACCAGCGGCAATGGTTATGCCCGGAGTGTGTCAACTCGAAGCCGAAACGTTATGACAGCAATACTCCTGTTCGAAGACCTGAGAAGAAGACGACAACCCCAAGTTCTGATTCAAATGTCAATATGCAACGCGGTAGTCGTAGTAAACAATCGGAAAGCTACTTACTGAACTGAGAAGGAGGTTTGATGATCGAATTAAAAGGACTATATTTAGAGATCAAAGAAAGATTAAATACTCAAGACAAGGATATTAAATATATAAAAGAATTTTGCTGTTCAACCAGACATGATTTGTAGAAATTAAAAACAAATTTAGAAATATTTCAACAACATTTTGGCACAACAACAGCTTCAACACATAACCAGTTAAACGTTCTATGTGATAGTAACCAGCGAAGCAGCTCCAATTATTGGTCAATAATGTAGAAAAAAATATTAACATCATAACAGCTGATCGTACCGGTGTGAGCCGAATATATCACAAATATTAACGACCGAAACACACAACCGACACAAATGTTAACACCAGTGCAAGCGCAATCGCGAATACTACCCTCAATGTATATCCAAAAATTATTGTGGGGTCATAAAGTCTGCGATTATTTTAAATGACGTAAGTATCGCAGTATGAAGATCAAGGTAAGCAGAATATCGAGGAGCTAAAATCGTGCAGACTCCAGAATTGCCTATGAAATCCGACAATAATTTAAATGAATGGATCACAGTTGGTAGGAATAGCACTCAAGCAAAAGAACAAAGCAGGACGACCCTTTGGGCGTTGATTAATAATGAGGAGGATAAAATACCACTGAGGAGTTCTACCGAAGGGGCGCCAAAGCTTGATCAGTCGGAAATAACATTAGGAGACAAAAATTATAAGAAAAAGCCTATGGAAATTAGGAGGGAAAAGTATCAGTCAAAGGAAGTGAAGAGAGTGAATTTAGAATTGACCGATATTAAGGGTTTAGAACGTAATAAACACCTTCACGTTTGGCCTCTCCACCACACCAGATCAGATACCACAGTAGAAAAGTTAACATCTCATGTGAAAAGGATGTGTGGTTTGGGAGTTATAGTTAATATTAAGCATCATCATCATCTCAGCCAAAAAGACGTCCACTGATGGACAAAGGCCTCCCTCAAGGATAAATAATTTTGAGGGGAATTTGCCATAATCGCCACGCTTGGCAGGCGGGTTGGCGATCGCAGTAAGGTGAGAATAATCACAGAGAGACGCTGCTGCCCATCCTCTGGAATGGTCCCATAGTCGCCTTCTACGACACCCACGGGAAGAAATGGGGTGGCGCAATTCTTTACCCCCGGCACCACACGGGGGAATATTAATATAATATTAAGCATAAGACGCAAAAAAATACTCTTCTTTTATTATAACAGTTTCTGAAAAAAATATGAAAAGCTGTGTCAAACTGATAACTGGCCTTTGAATACAGAGTTTGCTGAATGGATCTGGTTTCAAAGACCAACAAACAACTATATCGATAAAGCATTTTTTTATCAGAACGCAAGAGGGCCCCGCACCAAGTTGAATATATTTAGTAATAATATAGATTCATCCAGCGCCGATATATTCGCAATTACAGAAATGCGATGCAATGAATCTATTCAGGATGCAGAAATGATTCCACCGGGATTTCAAATAATAAGATGTGCCCAAGCGGATGGGAGGAAACAAGGCGGCGCGTTTCTTGTGGCCACACACCGATATAGCTGCGGAGTACAAGAGGTGTATTTACTCATGTGCTGCGGCGCGCAGGAGGTGTATTTACTCATGTGCTGCGGAGAGCGGCGCCGCCAGGCGACGTTAACTTAGACAACTGTGTGTTCGAACTACTCGGTGCGGCTGTGTATTCTAATAATAAGCATCTGTTTGTTTGTTTGTTGCATAGTTTATATTCCGCCGAATAGTTCAGAAAATGAGTACCTATATGATTTTATTACGAATTATCGAACAAAGGTCTATTAAATATAACACAATAATAGTTTTAGGAGATTTTAATTGGCATTCAAGCAACGATAATGTGATTAGTTATTATAATAATTTTTTACTTTCTGAGAATTGGATTTAATGAATAGGATAGTGAATTGTAACAACAGGCAGCTTGATTTAGTGCTATGATCGGCGGGTATAGCCAATGGGGTAGTCGTGTGTGAATATATTGTTGTCAAAGCTGGCGACAATCGGCTGCACTACACACTTGTTAAATTTTTTTGTGAGCTACAGGAGAAGCCGAAAGCAGTATGTAGAATATGCTGGGTATAGGTCTGACCCATAGTCAGCCAGGTCAAGGCAGCAACTCGAGGCCCTAGGTTTTATAAAAATTATGTAAAAAGTAAAATATAACAAAATATCATACAAAAATACAACTTTTATAAAAACCTAAGCCTAGAACGCCGCCAGCAGCGGAGCAGGACTCAAGCTACCGGCAATTAAGACTGCAGAGAAAGAAACCTCCTGACATTGCGTGCCGTGTCCAGGAGTGTTGCCTTCTGTATCTGATCCAGCGAAAGCCTCTTGAGATGTTGTTCGAGACTCTTCGATATAAGGCCGTTTGCAGATACGACTATGGGGACAATAATCGTCGAATCCACATCCCACATAGCGATCACCTCGTGAGCCAGGTCAAGGTACTTAGTAAGTTTGCCCTTCTCGGCTTTCACAAGGTTCTCGTCATGCGGAATGGTAATATCGATGAGCATTGCCTAGCGCGTAAATCGATCTGTCAACACGATATCAGGCTTATTTGCAATAATAGTCCTGTCCGTGATAACAGATCGATCCCAGTAGAGCGTTGCATAACCATTTTCGAGAACTGGCACCGGTGTGTACTTATAGTACGGCACCTCAGATTCTACAAGACCATATCGCAGAGCAAGTTGCTGATGGATAATCCTGGCTACAAGGTTATGTCTGTGCAAGTACTCATCTTTAGCCAGATGAGAACAACCGGAAATAATATGCCTGAGTGACTCACCGGGACGGCGGCATGCCCGACAGATGTCGACAGTACCGTCCTTCAGGATATACTTCCGATAATTATTCGTCAGCATGATTTCGTCTGCAATTGCACAGACAAACCCCTCGGTTTCCCCAAAGAGGTCTCCGAATCGTAGCCAGTTTACCGACACGAGCAGATCCACATCGGGCCCTGTTAAGGCCCGGTAGTACCGCCCGTGGAGCTCCTTACGCTTCCATATGTTCCTGCGGTCTTCAGTGCTCAGTACCGTTGGTCTACGCCAGTTCTCGTTTGCCAAGGAGAGCGGCGTGAGGCTCCTATCTACTGCTACAACGTCGCGGTGCATCCCACACTCATTGTTAAGGAATTAATCCCTAAGACTGCACACCTCGCGGTTATGGAGAGTCTTGGCGTTTAAAAAGCCTCGACCTCACCTGTGTACAGGTCGCAGCCTATCTGTTTTGATTACATTATTTTCTTTCACTTGTCGAGGTTCGCCGTTCGTCGAGTTGTTTTGAGTTTTGACCTGTAGTAACAGGTACGGTAGTACTAATAGTTATTCTGTGCTACATGTAATCAAAAGCACAGAGTTTTGTTTATGTCATATAATTGTTATTGAAAGTTCAATCTCTCAAAAAGAAGGCCACATGGATTCTGTGGTGGAAGTGCTCACTTTGTGGGGAATACGTGAAGATGTAATAAAAAATTTGATTTTTTACATGTTTTACGTTATGCAGACATATGAGTTTAATAAAACCACCATACAGTCATAATCGTCCCGGGCCTGCATTATTGACTTATAAGTAGGCTATGCCTACTTATAAGTCAATAATGCATTATAGCCCCACACGCTATAAAAGTTGTGAAGGAGAACATTCTAAGGAAACCGGCTTATCCCAGAACTGTCCAAGAATCACAAAATTCAAGGACATGTGATTATCCTCAAGCAGAACTCCTGGCAAACCAGTGACTATTTCATTAGAAGCCCAGCAGTGATAAAGGGCTGGTGGTGTTGGTGACACTTCTATTATGTTATTACAATTTTTTTTCAGATAACGATATAGGAATTGAACACTTTCCAAAACTAAAGAATTACGTCCGCATTTAGCTCCCCGAATAAATCGTCAAGAAAAAATAACAGAATTAATTAATGCACAGGCAAGTACAGTATAAAAGTGCCTAACTTATCATGAGTATATTTTATAAATATCAATTTTTTTTTATGTAAATTGATTTCCATTACTTTACAGGCGCCAACTGCGCCACTGACCGAAAATTCTAGTATCAGTAATTTTAATAATTCAATCTTAATAAGTCTAGATGACATTGAAGCCAACTATTTTCCATCTCCCAGTAACGTCCCAAGCACAGATGAGGTTTTCGGGAAGACGTTCCCACAATTTGATTTGAGCACATTATTGCAAACTACTGCAGGTGGCAATAGCATACTAATATGTTACGAAACATATGGTTTCCTCGACAACAGCAGAAGGAATCGGTTGACAGATATAATAATAAAACATATATATACATACATTGTTAATTGGTAAGTAAACAAAAAACCTTTTTTGTAAATTGTAGTAATAATATTACCAGATAATGTACATATGTAGGATTTATTGTTGTATTTTATTTATTTGTTTATTGTACACAATATTGGCAATAAATTATATTCTATTTGATTCTATTTCTTTAGGTAAATACTGGCTGTATAGCAAAGCATTTAATTTTTTTTTCAGTCGAATAACTTATGAAGAATACAATGTTATTGCAGCAAAAATAATAACATTGTTCCCAAATGAAACTATAGGCACATATTTTTCAAAGCCTATAAGAAAAATTAATTCTGTAGATGGGCGTTCTACAATAGCACAAGGAAAATTAGTTGACAAAGTTCGCAACCTCCTCTATAAATATGGAGATTGCAAGAGAAAATGTGACTGTGAAAATGAATCACCAGCAAAGATAAAAAAAACTGAGGAGTTGCAAAGTAATTTAGAATGTTTTTTTAAATATATTTTAATACTATGTCCTATGGTCTATGTTCAGTACTGGACTAAGGCTGTCGATGAATTCTATGTTGCACTAAAAGTTACCGAACTTACTTCTTTTTTTAAGATATACATTCCTTTCTCCTGAAGACCCTGGAGAAGATGGTAGACAAATATATCAGAGCGGGACCACTGAAAAGATTCCCACTCCATGGACTTCAATGTGCATATCAAGCAGGGAAGTCAACAGAAACGGCTCTTCATCATGTGGTGAGTCGAGCGGAATTTGCGCTGGAAAACAAAGAGATTTGCGTCTGCACATTCGTAGATATTGAAGGTGCATTTGATCGCACTACCTTTGAATCCATCAAGGTTGCAGCCAAAAACCATGGTGTGCCACGACCGATCTGTAATCTGATCGAATGCATGTTAAAGGGTAGAATTATCAACTCTGAACTGCTAGGTGACAGTCTACTTGCACGAACAACCAGAGGATGCCCCCAAGGAGGAGTACTCTCGCCTCTTCTGTGGAGCCTTGTGGTTGATTCAATCGTAGTAAGGCTGAATAAAGGACCATTCTACACGGTTGGTTATGCGGATGATCTGGTCATCACAGTTAGTGGGAAGTTTCCCTCTACGGTATCGGGGTTAATGCAACGTGCCCTGGGTTTGCTGGAGGAATGGTGCAATGCCCATCACCTCTCTGTTAACCCGGGGAAAACATCAGCCATCCCCTTTACAAGAATGAGAAACACGACGGGACTGGGTAACCTAACACTCTATGGCACCCAGCTCTCTTGGTCCAAAGAAGTGAAATATCTAGGCGTAACGCTGGATAGGCAACTTACTTGGAAACAGCATGTGGACACAACCGTAGCCAAGGCTTACAGAGTTTTTGGCATGTGTCGGTCTACATATGGCAAGATGTGGGGACTCAACCCCAAAATCATTAGGTGGATCTACATGACGATGGTGAGACCGATCCTCACATATGGCAGCATCGTCTGGTGGCCCAGAACCAGGCTGAAGATCTGTAAGAATGCTCTTAGCAAACTTCAGAGAACAGCTTGTGTGGCGATCACTGGTGCCTTTAGAACCACTCCAACGGCAGCGCTGGAGGTCCTCACAGACCTTTCACCCTTGCACATTGTAATAGAAACAGAGGCAAAGAAAGCGTTACATAGACTAAAGGTGGCCGGACTGTGGGACGCAACTAAACCTCTGACTAGACACACAAAATGGGAAACAGGTGACATTCCTGACAAGATCATGGAAATGGGGTGCGATAAAATATCCCCCATATTCATGTTCGAAAAGAAATTTAAAGTTTATGTTCCAACCAGGGACGAATGGAAACGAGGGCCACCGTCTCCGGAAAAAGACAGCCTAATCTGGTATACCGATGGATCAAAAATGAAGTCGGGCACAGGGGCAGGCGTCTATAACAACGACTTCAAGTATAGTCAAAGCATGGGAAAATTTGCCACTGTTTACCAAGCCGAAACTTTCGCAATTCTCCTATGTGCAAAGCAGAATATAGAGTTAGCTATGAAAAAGCGCAATATATTCATCCTGAGTGACAGCCAAGCAGCGCTCAAATCACTCATATCGCCCCGAATCGACTCTGGCCTTGTTCTAGAAACCACCAAAGCTTTAAACAAGCTAGGTGGACATAACAAGGTGCGATTGATCTGGGTCCCAGGCCATATGGGAATCCACGGCAACGAGATGGCAGATGCACTTGCCAGGGAGGGCTCGGAGACCCAGCTTATTGGTCCAGAGCCGTTCGTGGCACTTGCACCAAGTACCATCAACAAGGCCTTAAAAGATTACATCAAAAACAGGCACGGCATCGAATGGAAAGAGCAGCCGGGTATGAAACACTCCAAATCCTTCCTAGGTGAAAACGCCTTAGGACGGAGTAAGTTCATATGCGGAGGCAGTAGAAGGCAGGCCCGATTAACCATCGGTGCCTTGACAGGGCACTATGCCACAAAACAAATGCTCCACAGAATGCATCTATCAACAAATAACTTGTGTAGGGCATGTGGAGAGGAAATGGAGTCAATGCAGCACCTACTGTGTGACTGCGACTCTCTGGCTAGGAAAAGAATGGGACTCCTGGGGTCGGCTTATCCGAGACCGGAGGACTTCAGGCTCTTCGCTCTTAAGGACGTGGCCAAACTTATGGCATCTATCTTTACAGAGGAAGAGGAGTGAAAGGACGGGGTTGCACAAAAGATCCCGATGGGTCGAAGTGCTACTGCAAGAGGGAAACCTCACAGGCCCCACTAAGATAAGATAAGATAAGATATACATTCTCGAGACAAACTGTGGCTAAACTCCACTTCGGAACCCTGGGACCTTGTGCTACAAAAATGGAAGACCACATTTAGCCTCAGAAGGGAAGGGGAACATAAAAGTGTTCTTACAGGAATGAAAAATTTTGTCAGACCCACGGAGTGACGTATTGTTAAGAAACCTTAAAATAGAAAATGTTAAATGCTGCCTATTTTTACCCGACTGCGTCAGAAGGATGGTTATGTTTTTCGAGTGAATGTATGTATGTATATATGTATGTATGTATGTCTGTTTCTTTGGAACGCCCTACAGCCCAAACGGCATGGATTTTAACATATGAAGTGTCGTGAGATTTGTTTTGACTGTGGGAGTGACATAGGAGTTATAAACCTTAAACAGTCATTGCAGAACATTGAATAAGACCGTAAGTACAACCATTTATATATAATTCAGTTTCATTCTCGGACAATGTTCACTCAGGATATAATATAAACTGTTTCTTGATTGTTTCAGAAAAACTTACCGCTCAAATAAAGATACTCGCACATTTAGTGCCTCCTAGGGGAAGAATCTCAAAAAAAGTTAAATTCACAACCCAGGAAGCAATCGAGTCTATATTTATTTATGTTTCAGTAATTTAAATGCATTTATTATTCGTAATCGTAATCATTTTTGCGTTAATAATGCTCAAATATAACTTTAAGGTATTGAAACATAGACCACTTCAAGTGGGATCTCGCGTTCTCCGCATCCAGGCGGCTGCGCCGACCACTTCGCCACCGAGGCATTGGTTAGACCTGTCGAAATTTTTCTACGCTTCTTTATAGCAACAGTGTCTTATCAAACCTCTTTGAATTTACATCCTAAGAGATCTGAATGAAAGTATTGTTACTTAATTTATTAAAAAAAATGACTTTCTCAAAGGCAGAGTGGTCAACGCAGCTGCTAAAGCTGCTAAAAAAAGAAAAAGCCCATTATTGCATTGACTTACGTTTTATTGTCGTTTGTTTTAACTATTTAACGAAGGAGTGACTGTAATTTCAATAAGTTTTAATAATTTTGAAAAAAAAAAATACCTATTTAAGTCCTCGCGCGCCATATGAACGCACGGTCGTACACAAGGTGGCCCGCTAATTATACCTACAGCGCGGGACGGGTTAAATATTTTTAATCGATTGAGAAGCCGATTTATAACAAACTACTTTCTGGGTGTGCGCTTAACCTGTTACACGTTGTATAATAAATATACAAAAACACAATTATAACAAAAAAAATAAGAATCCAATTGATAGTTTATAGATGTCTTAACTAACTAGCTAACTAAGTTGTAACATTAAAGTAACTATTGGTAATTTGACTTTCTTATACACGTGCCCAAGGTTTTAAAGGAAGAGCCCGAGATATTATAACGCCGGGTAAAACCTAAAATGAGAGCAGTACAATAGTACAAACATTGTTATTTCTGCTCTAAGATCTTTTTAATTTTATTTAATTATAAAAAGTATGTCATCATATCATTTTAACAAGAGACGAAGAAGAAAACAAAGAGCGTTGGCAGCTGACAGATAATATAATGAATCTTGAAAGAAGTATTTACTACGTAGCAACCTTCATAACCTAAAAAACCGTAAGGACACTTTGTGACTGGACGAGTGAGACACGCAGAGTAACGTACGGAAAGCCTTATCGTAACGCATACGGGTTGGGAATCTCGAATCTAAATGGGGTACTGATAACTTTGTTGAGTTCAATGCCATGAAAACTTAGGTGTACGGCTCACGGGAAAAAGGAAAAAGTCGCCATTCCTTCTGATTCAAACTCTTAAGGCGCTTCAAGCTTCAGAGTAATATAACTTTGTCCGGTAAAAAAAAATTATTTAAAAGAAGCTGCATGGAAACGTAGACTTTGCCAAAGCGGATCTTCGTAATAGACCAGGGCTGAACTTTGTTGGTCGCCAGTAATGCTCGTACATGTATTTAGTTCTTAAAATGACTGGCAATTCACAGCGTTATTTAGTTACCTTTTTTTGTTAAAATAATTACGAATTATGTGTATGAAATTATTATGTAATTATGAAATCTGATGATTTCATTCTTCAACTTGATTAAGTAGTTTTTTTTTGTTTAGCCTTTGAAAATGGTAAAAAGTGGAAAAAAATAATAGTAGGGCGAAACCCATTGTAAAAGAAAGAAAATATAACGAAAGGAAAAATAATTTACTTAAAAATAGTTCGGGGGGCATATGTACTCTGTGGCCCGGGTTTGTGATCACTACTGATCACCAACCTACATTTGGCAAGGGTGATAATTAAGCCAATTCCCATTAATGGTGGTGATGACGTAATTTTAATTGAAAATGAAAAAATGAAAATGAAAATGTTTTATTCTAACAAACACCAATTTACAAATTAATTTTTAAAAAACATAATTTTTAAAACCAATTTAAAAATTAAGGAGACCTTTGTCCCACAGTGAGACAGTCATAGGCTATGGGTTTATTTGGGTTTTGTTTGGGCGCTTGCGATATCAAAGTTTCTTATCTGGCCCTGCACTGGATCTAAAACCTGGATCTAATATTTGTGTCTAGAACCTTTCTAATCCGATCGTCGCAGTGCAAAACTATGCTGCTTGTGGTACAGAATAGGTGGGTTACTCTTGAAACACAATTGCAATAATCAATTTCCAATCCCTAATCTAAAAAATTCAAATGGCACTCTTAAAAGCGATAATAGCGCCACATTGGAATTAAATTGCGTGGAAATTGAGTGAACAAATTATTATCGAGATGGCGCGTTCCGAAATTGCGAAACTTATCCCAATATCGATACATATTAATCGCATTGGAATTGTATTGAGATTGAGTTTGCGTCAAGAGTAGCCTGCTAGGTACTTAGTATTTTTTGTTATTATATCAATTACTGAACTGACTTATCCCATCACCGAAAGTCATTATATTCTTAGTATAATGGTCACGGAAGGTTTTGTTTTCTTGTTACTGAAATAAAAAAAACTTGAACAACTACCTAATAATAAAAAAACTTTTCGATGTTGCTATACCCGAAGCAAAAACGAATAAGGATTGCGCACGTGACGCCACCGGTTGTCTCGCCGTGTCGCGAAATAAGTGTTTCAGTTCTATTTCATTCTGTTTTATTTAAAACTAGCATTTTCCTGCGATTTCATCCAGGTGGATTTCTGTACGAAATTCAATACTACGAATCCCAAATTAAAAAGGTGGAACCTTTTTTTTCAAAATATTTTTTTGCCTATGATAGATCCTCATGAAATGTAGCATTCTATTAGTGAAAGAATTTGTGCAATTAGACCAGTAGTATTAGAGTTTACCCTCCTCAAACAAACCAACTCACAAACTTTACCTCTTTATTAATAGTATAGAAGATTGCTTTTTAAAAAACAGTGACCGAAAGTGAAAGTTTATATGAAAGTCCGTCAGTTTTGAAGTAAAATACATGAAAATTGATATTTGCCTTTTTGAAGAGAAATAAAGAATTTTGTTTATTTTCCTTGCCTTTTTGAAGAGAAATAAAGAATTTTGTTTATTTTCCTTGCCTTTTTGAAGAGAAATAAAGAATTTTGTTTATTTTCCTTTAAAAGAGAAAAAAGGGAAGAAGATTTTTTTGGGGAAATCGTTATTTTCAAATTACTATAAAAATGAATAATTTAATCGATCTATAGATATTTCAATAAAAATAAAGAATAACGTGTTTTAGGATTTTTAGAAAACCTTCCTTAGAGAGGCGAAATGAGGGTGGAAAGTTTGTGTGGAAATTAGTCATTTTAAAAATTAAATCCTTCGGTATTAGGCCTGATTAGAAATTACATTTAAAAAGTTTGGCTTTTATTACAAACACAAGTCGTATAGCCCACGTGAGCTAAGCCGCGAGCAAAAGCGTGTTACACATATAAATAAGTAGAACTATATTCTTTTCCACTGCTTGGCTAAAGCCTCCATTATTGAAATCAAAGCATCGCTATAACTGATAGTATTGGCTTAATCACAAAGCTTCCGAAATGAGGGTTGGTATTCTAACGCTTCCGACAAACGCTTCCGACAAACGGAACTTTGAACCGCCTCTGTGCTCTTGTGGTTGACCACCGGTTTAGTGCCATCACTAGTGTTAGGTCATTAGTGTTAGTTCAATTCCTAGCCGGGGGCACATATTTGCGTAGGTACTCGGTTTGATTGGAGGTAGGGCTTGTTTATCCGCCTGGCCAGCTACCACCATAATATTATCTAAATATTTCGCCATAACATCAAAGTTTGTAGCATTGTTGTGATCCGGCAGCTAGAGATAAGATAGCCAGTGCCTCAGTAGGTAGTTGAGATTTCCGGGTGAAATGCGCTTTCACCTTCGACTTTATCATCACTTAACATCAGGTGAAAGGAAGGTCAAGTGCTTACCGGTAAGATATGAAAAAAAAGTATGCTCCTGAAAATAAGAAACACCTATTACCGACTTGGGATCTAAAACCCAGACATGTGGATGATACTCGGCCTCCGACGATATATGTATTGGGATGTATTGCGTATATAAGATGTTCCTTGTGTGTATATGGTGTATCTGTGTGTGTGTGCGCTCATTAGCAAATACACGCATTGCGTAAACAGCTGCTCTGTGTTTCACTTGTCCCCTTGTCACCCTACATAATTGGCGATGATTACCCACAACAAAACAATGTCTTTAACTTTTGGCGTAATTTCCACTTTCGATCATACCCAGCAAACCTGGAGAGCATTTAAGGGCAGGATCACTCAATGGTTCATCGCGAACGACATGGACACGGTGAAGGATCCGTTGAGAGTGAAACGGCGAGCGATATTACTCAGCGCACTCATGGAAGATACCTACAGACTAGCGACCGACCTCGCGCTTCCAAAGACGTTGGAGGCGGTGCCTTATGAGGATATCGTGCAGCTTTTGGACACCTATTTTACACCAAAGCAAGTCAGGCTCGGAGAACGTCACAGTTTTTATGCGGCTACTCAGCTGCCAACCGATACGGCGTCGCAATGGGCGGCGCGACTGCGAAGGCTCACAGCGCGATGCAACTTTGCTAATGTTGAAGAGGCGCTGCGAGACCGATATATTATGGGGATGCTGTCGGGAGCTGTAAAAGAAAAGCTGTACGTTCAGGATTTTGCCAGTAACGTTGGCCAAGGCTGTGGAACTCGTGGAGAACCTTCGGAACGCACGCGCGGTAGTGGCAGCCAGCTCTACCGTCACTGAACACAGAGCTGCTGTTTACGCACTGCGTGTATTTGCTAATGAGCGCTGTTACACACACAGAAGTACACCGTATACACATGACAACAACAGCAAACATGACACATACCTACTATGTACTATGTGAGCCAATCTATTGTCCAGTTCAATTTCAGCGTCACTGCCATTAGTGCTGGAGAAGGGATTTCTCTTTCTCCAAGTTAGAACAGCAATCGCCTCTGGGGTCTACTGGTTAGACAAACACTGGGTTGGTCCCGGTTTCGATTTTAAGTAGTCTGCAAGACTTGTTACAACCATGTTATCTAAATATATTGTACTAGCTGTGCCCTGCGGTTTCACCCGCGTTAATTAGCGACTGTTCCACTCCTATTAATCATAGCGTGATGTAATATAGCCTATAGCCTTTCTCAATAAATGGACTATTCAACACAAAAAGAATTTTTCAATTCGAACCAGTAGTTCCTGAGATTAGCGCGTTCAAACAAACAAACAAACAAACAAACAAACAAACTCTTCAGCTTTATAATATTAGTATAGATAAACAACAATGTAATGGTAAAAAAAATCTTATCTTATCTTAAGTACTTGGTCAAAGAGGGAAATAATTTTGAATGTATTTCTCTGTGACTTATTTTTGATTTCGCAATATTTTCAGAACTAAGCTACCAAATTAGCCGCCGCCGTAAAGAACAAATTGTATCTTCATAAAAATCCTCGGGTGATAAAACTTTATATTAATAAAGATTAATATATTGTGCCTAATTAATAGGTACACTTTAAAAACACCTTGAAAAATTAAATGATTTTTAACATGAAAAACGTTATTGTGGTTTAAATATAAAAGCTAAGTATATCGTGCCGCTGACATTTTTTTAGGTCTACTGATGATTAATATTTTTGTTGCACATTATTATTATGTATACACAACCGTTTGGTCAGCGCACACTGCCACACGCCAAGTTGCGCAGGCGTCAGGTTTGCAAGTGTAAACTATTGCCTATCAAAATAAATTATAATCGATGTCCATCCTAAAATTTCATTCTCAATATTGGAAAAATATATTTTTTTTAATTGGATCAGTTGTTACGAACTTTATCTCTTCGTAACATTGGTGTAGAGAAATAATGTTATTCATCATCATCATCATCATCATCAGCTCATTTTATGTCCCCACAAAAAGGCTAGATAGATCTTTACGAGGACAATAGAGTACTAGTAATCTTCTTTTATCAGCTTATATTGTCTTCTTAAAATATGTTAAAAGTAGTTGACCTCACATGTCCATTTCTTTATTTCATAGAAATCCTGCTCGTGGAAATTTTTTCAACATTTGTGTTTTTGTAATTTGTTCGCAACAATATTTGCGTTAAAAATTATTTGAACATTTCATAGACTGGCAAAAGAACTTGCAAGACGTTACAAAAAGGGATTTGTCTTGTAAAAAAACTTTCTATGACCGTATACAAAAGCACGAACGCCATGTCCGAAATATGACGAATTCGGGTCAAGTCTGGAACAAATTGGCCAAGCGACCTTTTCGTCAAACATTCATCTCAGCACATTTGTATTCGCCGTTTTTGACAGTTCACCGCACATGCCCCAGCGGCTCTGCCGGTTGATGCCGAATGATGCCGAACAATGCTGAACCGAATATGACTACGAGTACAGTATCCGCACTGTACCGTAAACGGTTTGAGATTGAAAAATTTCAGCTAACAACAAAATGTATGCGGGGCTTCCAAGATTGTCTGCGAACCCCATAATTAACAGCCCAGGTCTCTTTACGAAAACCTAGTGCATTGTTCTCAATGAAAGAGTTTTTTCTGTGAAAAGGTATCACCATTATACAGTACGAACCCAACGGTATGTGGCATATACGCCACCGCTGTCGATCCTTTTACGACGCTCTCGTCATTATAGTAAAGTCTAAAATTGCACGTCAACGGCGCAAAACACACTTTTGTGGCGATGGCATGTCTTGTTAATTGAAGAAAAATGTACAACGTAGGGAGCGTATGAGAACTAAAAAAGTGCAACCGTTATGCTACAGAAGATTCGTTCAACTTTGAAACTTGACGTATTAAGTTAAAGTAATTTGGAAGTGCTCTATTGTTACACTGTTAATTAATTACGGAGCTAGCTATGAGCAAATACTGACGGAGGAAACAAGACTGCAGTCGCGAACTTATCTCACATTAGTTTTAAACTTCAGTAATGTGAGAGCGGCTGTTCGACACAGTGCTCAAGTTTTCTGTGATAATAAAATGTAATAACTTTTTTATCAAAGGAAGATAAAATTAAATTCATCTGTAAAAAAATCCCATTTGATTTTATGAGAAATAATAAATTGATCCACAAAAAAATAGTAGGCTAGCACCTTAAATGCTAAGTTAGCATCTAAATAGTTTAGGTGTAAACAGTGGAGAGGCCGCCGACAAGCTGGCGCTAAGAATTGAGGGCGTTGTGTCGGACGTGGCAATGGTTGTCCGTCCGGAAAAGCGGGCGGATATCCGCCTCTACGACTTTGACCGGTACGTCACGTCGGAGATGGTGGTCGCCGCAGTGTCGGAGCAGGGAGGTTGCCTCGAGGGCAGGGTTAGGGTTGGAGGTCTTCGGCCGGGCCCTGAGGGATCGGCATCGGCGTTGGTCCTGTGTCCTGTGAGGGCGGCGAGGAAGCTCGTTGGGATGCAACGACTGAAGCTCGGATGGAGCCTGGCCAAGGTCGAGGCCATTAGACCTAGACCCATGCGCTGTTTTAAGTGCATGGGACTGGGCCATACGAGGCCAATGTGCCTCTCGAATTCGGACCGAGCGGAGTGCTGCTTCCGCTGTGGCATGCCTGGCCACCAGGTGGGAGCGTGCGCCAAGCCGCCGCATTGCCTGGTGTGTGCCGAAGCGGCACTGCCCCACGGGCATATTATGGGCGGCAGAGAGTGCCGCCCTCCTACCACAAGGATGAGGGACCCGGAAGAGCAGGGGAGGAAGCCTGCTGCTGCGGCACCGGAGAGGATGGAGGAGGCCGAGGGGTCGCTTTCTAGAATTGGGGCACCTGCCTCACAGCCGTTGTCCCCCCCCTTCCCCCAACTCAGCCTCGCGGCCGATTTCAGCGCCTCTTCCTCCGGAAAGGGCGCTGTGGTGGTCCTGGAGGAGGTGGTGAGGGAAAGGGAGAGCCTGAGAGAGGACAGAGAGGATGGGGAGAGTGAGCGCGACGAGGACCTCGGGCGCGGTGTCTCCCCTGCTCTGCAAAGAGGTAGCAGGCGGTCTGCTAGGTTGGCCAGGCAGCCGCCTAGAAAAGAAAGGGAGTGCCGATAGTGCCGGGTTCTGTCCCGGTGCACGTCGCAGCTCCCCCGTCGTCGCCAGAGTGCCTTGTCCACCGCACACCGACCCCGGCAGTGGCGGATGGGGCATCTTAGTTTTGGGTGGCACACTCTGTGCCACCTCGTGTCGTAGTCTTTGAACTTTCATGCTGTGTGTTATCAGTACGTGCCCGTGTACTGGCGCGCGGCCGTCAAAGCACATGTTTCCCTTTCGAGGGAAGAAGTGTGCGGAGATGGCCGTAGGTTGGTACACGGGCGCAGGGTGGCAGCCGCGGTCTTAATCCCTTCGGGACGTATAACGTGGTTGTCGCCTTATCTAGTACTCGGATTGCCGTCCCCCAGGGGTTTAGTGGGTATCCCCTTCCGTCTCGCCCTCCCAGCCGGGATTTCTTCCTGGCAGCTGACTTGAGGCTTCTCGCCTCGTCAGTGGGTGCGGAAAGGCGGACGGGTGAGTCCCACATAACCGGGTGCCTCTTCAAGGCTCCGGTAGTCGTAATGACTTCCCCTGGGACAAAAAAAAAAAAAAAAAAAGGTTACTTTGGTGATCGATTAAATACAACCCTTTGATTATTAAATGTGAATTTATCAAAAACAATAAACTTGTACAATTTGTAGAATTAGTAAAATAATTATTACCTACTTACTTACTACTGTACACAATATTTTTAAATAGTGATTAATTTTTATTTTATTGTTTTTAATTAAGAAAACATACAGCATAATATAATATAGAAATAAATTAACAAAAAACAAAGCAATTGCAATCAGTTTTCACTGCTAATTATTACACAAAATACATTGAAAAGACAGCAATGCGAAACAAAAGAACACAATTTTTTACGTTATTCTAAGCCCTACATTGCACAACCTTTACTGTGAGCTTTACTATTATTTATTCTGTGCTTTAGCAGTATCCGGAAACGCACAACCCCTTCATGGAATATGTCGATGTTTTTAAAAGCATTATTAAATTTGTTGACCACTTTTATAATAAAACTATTTTGTCTATAGGTAGTTAGACTTGCAGGTGCAGTTAGACATGAAAAGTAGCTTTATGCCGAGCACTTGGTCGAGAAAGCTTAAAGAATATTTTGCTTAACAAGTAAGGTGAATCTACGTGGCTGCGTATAACATTGTACAATAATTTTTGATCCTTATGCATTTGTCACGCTACCAAAGGTTCGATACCGTCTGTGTCAAAATGCTTAAATTTATATTTTAATCATTTTTAAATTTATTTTGTATGTCTTCTAATTTGTTTACATATTTTAAATATAAAGGGTTCTACACACTAGATGTGTATTCCAAGTGGGATCTGACGTATCGTCGCCTAAGTTCTAACACCGCGGAAGTCCAAAATTTGTCATTTTGACTTTTGCCTGTCATTCGATAGAGAATAGAAAGACGCACGTCTAGACCAATCATAAACAGGGTTTTTAACCAATGGGAGCGTTTTATTTTGAAATCAAAAACATAATTATTATGATTGCGATACATAAAATGGCACGATATTTTTGCTCTCCTGAAAAGTTGTCAGTTTTGACTTCCGCGATGTTAGAACTTCAGCGACGGTATGCGTTATATTAGAACGAGTGTGTTCACATTCTTAAAATCACTGCATTCTTTAGCGTTAAATAAAGCCTAACAATTTATATGCCTTTCCAGTGATAATATTTATATGTGAATTAAAAAACAGTCTACTATCAAGTTGAACACCCAGATCCTTAACTTCAGACAGACGAGTAAGATCATTTTGCAACTTTTCACAATCAGTTTGCGATTTTATAACATAAAAAGTATTAGCGTCATCTGCGTAAAGTCGCAATAGGGAGTAATTAACGACATCGTTAATAAATATATTAAAGAGCAAGGGACCGAGATGTGAGCCTTGCAAAACAACGGAGGATATAGGTATTAAGCTTCAGAAACCCTTCATTGTGAATGCCTGTATTCTGTTTCTGAGGTAGGATGTCAGCCACCGGAGCAGATCGCCATGCAAACCGACAAACTCAAGCTAGATATTAATAATTAATGAGAAATTTTGTCAAAAACTATTGAGTAGACACAGTCTACTTGAAATTCCTTCTCCATAGACTCGAGAACAAAGTCTAGGTATTCACAAAGGTCAGTTTCGGTTGAGCGTCTCGCATCAAAACCGTGTTGATAAAAAGTAAGGAAAGGACTGATAGCTGGATAAAGAGAATCGTATTCGTATTCGATTTTTCGTATTTTGTTTTTTAAAAAAAACTGCAGAGCCAAAATAATTTTTTCGAAGTGTTGAAATCACATAGTATACCTACATTAAAAAAGCTTTTTATGATAAACAAAAAATCGTTCATTTGAGGGTTAAAACAAATATAACGAAACCTCAAATAATTACAATATTTTACGCTGGTAACTGTCATTGCTGAATGACAGTTCACAACACGAAGATTGCCCGCTGGCTGTGCCGGTCTAAACTGGTTTGTCCTCTCGCGGCGCGCGAGTGAAAGCGCACTTTATTTGACAAACTCGGCTTCTCTCTAGTTGAAGGGCAATGCTAACTAAAAGGTGGGTACTGTTACGGCGATATATATTGAAAAGATTGAAGTAATATAAAAGAGAAGGTTAGACTTAGTTGAACTCACTCCATATAAGTTTATAGGATTAAAATAAAAAATAAATTTATTAAATTTTTTTCATTAATTTTTGTATTGTTTAGTGTTTTTAACCTTTTATGTTAATTCTTTTTTTATTTCTATTTCACGGTTTATGTTTTTTGGATTTCAATCATGTTGTTTGTTTTTCTATTTAATTTGTTGTAAAATCAATAAATGTATTTATTTTCTTTCTTTCAAGTACCTAGTCAGGCGGACTCTAGACCATAGCGTCGATATTATAGTTAGTCTGTGAGTGCCATAACCTTACCTTTTATCAAAGTCAAATATAAAGTAATTTAAATAATATATTATTTTCACTAAGATGAATTTTTTATTCTATGACCGACCTGGCATTACGAATAAGATCGCAAAGCCTAGCAGCGGCCACAGCGGCAACGATCTCTTCAAAGCTAAGCTAAGAACAAAAACCTGATTACCTACTGCTAAACTTGAGAAAACCTCCCTTCTCGCCGATGCCTTAGCCTTACGCAATCGTTCAACGTTCGATATCACGACGATATCGTTAGACAGGTGCGCTTTTGTTCCACAAAGAAAGCGATATACCGAGTTCCTGTATTGTTCCCAGTATTAAATTCTCTTTGCCATGTCTTCCTAACGTGTCGTTGTTATAGATCACACTAATATTATATTGCAATTTTATATTTTAAATCACATTGATATTCTATTACTGTTCCACATCGGTCTTTGATGTAGCGATCCCGGAATCGATTATGTGGCCATATTGCAATGAGCTCGATGGCGCAGTGGTTAACGCGCCCGGTCTGCGAGTGCTGAGGTTAAGCAACTTTCGTAAAGGCCGGTCATCGAATGGGTGACCAAAAATGTATCATCTCGAGCTCCTCCGTGCTTCGGAAGGCACGTAAAGCCGTTGGTCCCGGCTGCATTAGCAGTCGTTAACAACCACCAATCCGCACTGGGCCCGCGTGGTGGTTTATGGCCCGTTCTCTCTATCCATCCACAGGGAAGGCTCGTGCCCCAGCAGTGGGGACATAAAAATGAGCTGATGATGATGATGATGATGATTGGCAATGTCTGTAGCAATGTTGTGTTAGCCTTTAACTGCCGCACTGCTGGGCAAAGGTCTTCATCATTGAATCAAGTAATTACTACAATTGACAGGCAATGGCTTAACCCTCTTGTCAAATGCGGGTTGGTGATCAAAAACTCGGGCTACGCATTGACATTGGCACTGTGGCCACATGTCTATTTATACCAAAGTAAACAAGCGGCCATTTGCTTCAAAGTTCTTTTTGAACGGTGTCTTTTGTTGGGTTCGGCTCATCTTCGAACACCCAAACCGTTGGTTGTTGTTTCAGGATCATACGCATATATCCAAAATTCATTACCTGTGTAGATATTATAGACAGCTTTTGACGCACCCTGATTGTACTTTTGTAACATTTTTTTTACACCAATCGACACGAGGCCGTTTTTGGTCCATTCTCAAGTTGTGCGGAATCCAACGTGAACAATTTTTTTTACAGCTAAATGTTCGTGTTATATTTTATGTATACACGTCATACTAATGCCCAGAGACGCCTCTATCTCGCGATATGTAACATGACGATCTTGCATTATTAGTTCCCGCACAGCATCAATGTTTATAAAACAAAACCGCAGACATGACTCTTCACTTTCCCGCCAAGAAGTCCTTTTTAAATGTTATAATTACTTTTTTTAATATTGTTCTGTGATTGGCCAGTTTCGGGTACATAAATAGCAGCCCTTGTATTTGTGTACTCGGTTTGTTTGTCGCCTTAACATGTCAATGTTAGTAGCTTGTCAATGTTGTATACTGGCAACTAGAGATAAGATAGCCAGTGCGATTCCGGGTAAAGTGCTCTTCCACCTTCGGCCTTAGCATAATGTTTACTTTACGTTAGTAATAAAAAAGTACGATGTAAAGTCCTCTAAAGTGTATTGAAATGATAATGTGTAGCGTTCGAGAAAGTTCTGAAACAATAGGGATGTTGATAACAATAATTAATTCCAGAATTTTTTTTTTTTTATTTGGCTTACAGAACTGGTTGCAACGTTATCCATGTTATATTTAGGTAATGTAAAAAAAACGTATGCTACATTGCGACCTTCTAGATGTATGCACATCTTGTATGCTTCACATTTAAAGTTCGGTTGCACTAAGTAAACTAATAAGAATTAAGAAAACATAAAAGAAAACAAACACAAAAAAGATTTAAAAAAAAAAACTAAACACAATAATACAACTACGAATAAATTGTTCCGCAGAACCATGAAGAACATTTAACGTATTTACGTAACAGATCTTTAAAACATTTTTTTTTAATTTGACATAAGCATTAATTTTTGCAACCTAAAAAGTTTTAAATTAATACTCAGTTGACGGAACAAAATAGTGACGGCATAGTTTCCATTCCCATACAATGTCTATTGAATGAAATCGTTTTGATAGTTGCTAAAAAGTTCCTCTATTAACTAACCAGTGAACCACCCAATTATGGTAAAGTCTAGTTAATGAGGGCACTAAGCAAGCTTACGGAATGGGATCGCCGTGGTAGATGACGAGCAACGAACGAATCCCACCACTGGATGATTGGAATCAGCATTAGCGGAGGTTTCATTACTTGTCTTCACTTCCAATAGATTAAGCTCATTTTTCACTTTTTCTTTACAGTGTCATAAAATTATGTTTTGTGGAAAGAAAAAATTAAAATATAAAATTTTAAAACATATTTTTTATGTTTTATTAAACAGTTCTTAGGGTTTAAGTAAATAGTTGTTAAGTTGCTACTTAAATGACCTTATTACATTTTTTTTTTCATTTTATTAGGTAATGTTTTGGCTTTGTTAACAAACTAACGAGCAACATACTTTCGGACTTATTATATTAGTAGGGATATATAAATAGAAACTTAGACCTAAAATTTAAATGTATGAAATACAGTTTATTTTAAAGTTAGCATTAGCGAAGTCGCAACTAAAGTAGTGGTTGAAAATGTGAGCTTGAACCAATAAATAATTAATTTGCAAAAAGCTTCGCTCGAGTCCTCCGTCATCCCAAGGGACCTAGTGTATCTGTCGCAGTCAAGACTATCGATGTAAACAGCTTTCGCACTAACGTCACATCGAATGAGTTGTCAGAACAATGACTTTTCGATAGTACATTATCGTTCAATGGTCTAGAAGACAAAATGTTAATTACAGACCTACTACCAATTTTTCACGAGGACTGTTTTTACTAATTCAAAACTTCTAGATACTATAACTTAAAACTGTACATAGAAATTGTGTATATACTACCTATACTTAGTTAGGGTATTTATCTTTATACTAACTTATCATGAACATCAATATCCAAAATATTCTATAAAAATTACAAAATAGCAAAAAAGAGCATCACTTAGTACGTTTGTACACAAACTTTATATTATATTGTTCACTTAACACACCTCGAAAAAGACTAGGGGTCAAGTACATTTTTAACTATCTAACTAATTGTATAATTCTTTACTAAAACACAAAAAATAGAGCAAGAAGCCAGTCTGGAAAACTCGATTAGGTAAATATTATTAGAATTTTTTTTTATCTCTATTATGTTGAAAAAATTAAGAAAAAATGCAATTTTAACAAATTGGGGAAAATTAGCTTACGTTAAGGTCGTCACATAATTGGAAAAAAAAAACAAGAACAAGGTTGATTTTTTAATTTTTAATTTATATTTATATTATAATTTCAGAAAGGATTTTATTAATTGGAATTAAAAAGGATAATTATGAAAAGTTGTTTAATCGTACAATTTTAATAGAAAACAACTGTACAAAAAACTGGCACAACTTCGTCCGTAAACCATTCGTTTGAAAACTAAAAGAAGTTTGTTCGTTCGTAAACCGTCGTTTGCCAACCAGTGTGTGAACACTTGTACATTAGCAAACAGCCGTACTTTATGATTGATTAAGCTCCGTAAATTTGAAACCAGGAGTAGATGATGCGGAAGTATAATTGGAGTCGCAGGCACAACTTGTCAAAATCACACTATTGTGGTTTTGTTTAAGGCGAAGGGTAAGGCACACTAGCGCCACCAATTAATAATTTGACAATTACTAACGGACCGGATCTTTTTTTAAACATTGCGTACCGTCCGACAACAGGAAAGCACCCATAGTATTTATTTAATAATTGTGCACTACTATTTGTTGCGTGGTTAATTCACAAAACGGGCTATTGCATTTATTCACAAACAATGGCCACTTCTGGTGTTAGCGAATGAATACAAAAACAAACAAAAAAAAACAAGCACTACACAATTATTAAATAATAGATGTTTGCCTAGTGTCTGAAGGTCCGCAATGTTTGAAAAAAATCCAGTTTAGCAGTTATCAAATTAAATCCATTAGCGGCACTAGTGTGCCTTACCCTTCGCCTTAATGACAAAGGTCTTTAATTATCATCATCATCATCATTTCAGCCCGGAGATACCCACTGCATGAGTATAGGCCTCCTTTCGTTTCATGCAACGCAATGCATGCTTGTAAAATCAATAGATTTTTATACGAGTACATTGATAAACTATAGAAAAGATACCTTTTTTAAATTCGTAAATTATTTTCTATTTTTGTATCGGCGCAAATATTGAAACAAAATAGCAAACTACTGAGAATTCCTAGCAGCAGTTTATAATATTGTATTTCAGAATATTGTGCTCCTGTAGAACTGAATCCTGATCGAACCCTGATACTTCTAAACTACATTTCACCTAGGTTAGTATAGTAACATGTTTTTTATTGTTATCAACAATTTAAATTAGGGGGGGAGTAATTATTATTATACACATATATATATTAATATAATATTAATATACTTTTAATATAATAAAGCTAAAGTGGGTCGAAAGTCTGTACGTGGAAGAATTTCGAAAAAAACTTGGCTGGGGATACTTAAAAAAAAAATATATATATATATACTATACTATACTTGATAAAAATTTACTAGTTTTTGATTTATTCCTATGTATTCGCCCAACTACTTATCTGGATGCCAAATTTGAACTTTCTATGTCATCTGGAGAGTTTTGATCAAACCTCAAACGGTTAATATTTAACCGTTTGAGGTGTGCTTATGAAATTTGAAGCACATATGTATCCCGCCAGTCTCAATATATGAGCCAAGTTTGACATGTTTATGTGAAATAGTTATTGAGTTATGAGGGGGTCAAAAGTGTCTCCAAATGGTTCGTGTGATATTACACACGGTGATGCTTGCCAGTTCTGTTAGCTTGAACTTCGCTTGATAATCCCAATTATCTGAACAGACTGTCCGAAAGCAATTTCAGAATGATTGATTTCGAACAGTCTGTTCGAAAGCAATTTCAGGATAATTGGGCTTGATCTAGACACGCGGTAGTAGTGTTAACGCAGCCTTTTAATCTCCGCCTTACCTTAATTGGCAATTTGGTTTTGAGGAGTTGATAACCGGTATTGCCAACTTGACAAATTTCCGGTCATATCTAGCGGATTAGGATAGGTTAACAACGGAATAATTGGTCGTCCAACGGCCAACAGATTTTCTAGCGAAATGTGAGAATGTTCAGTAATATTTTACCATTGAAAATGGTTACCTATCAGATGCAAATCGCCTAAACGTATTTTTGGCCATGGCTCCGAGGATTTTGTGAGAATCGAGATGAAAATAATACCAAGAGTTGAGGAATTTATCGAGACAGGTGTGAGTTTTTGAATTTAGAAAGTCGGCTGGAAACTTTTTTAAAATTTTGAAAAATGTAAAAAAAAACGGGTTTTTTGGGGGGTGTTTGTATACTAAATTGTAAATATTAAAAAAATATCCGACTTAAGAATAAATGATAAAAAGCGTCCTAGTTTAGCTATAAATTGGCGAAAAATTTTTGAAAATCGGTTATTAATTGTGACCTGTAGGTGGTCCCTTTACATTTGGTATTATAGAAAAACGGGTGTAGCTTCTTTGATTATTGACCGATCGTCATGGTAATGGTGTTAAAAGATGCAAATGCAGGCGAGAAGTGCATTCAAGTTGGAATTGTGTTATTTAACAATAATAAAATGTTTTTTTTTTCGTAAATTGTTGTATTCATTTTCAATGCTCCGATTCTTGCGGGGACTGCGAAATCTGTGAATTTTATTATTTGCTTTTGTTTAGGTAACCTAGAAAATTTTATCTGAAATTTGTTCAGCGCCATCTAGTTACATACTATGAAAAATTTCACTATGATATTTCCGTAATGGGTGTAATGCGGACTGTCTGTTGGTTGGTAACGGCTGCAAGAAGCCAATCACTGTGAAGTCCTCCTTGTATAGATATAATATGATAGATAGACAGATAAAACTCTTTATTGCACACACACAGAGAATAGTAAAAACAAACAATGAAATTTTTATATCGGGGTGGGCAAAGGCGGTCTTATCGCTTAAAGCGATCTCTTCCAGACAACTTCCGGGTTCGATTCCCGGTTCAACCAGGCAATTATTTAAAAATGTATGAACGCAGTTTAAATTGTTTTAAAATTAAAATAAAGTCTTCTTTCAGTAAAATGTTCCATCTACAATAATTGGAATTCTTTGCCGGCGCATGTGTTTCCCAGCTCTTATAGTCCCGGGTCTTTAAGCGGGGCGTGAAACGGCATTTATGCAGGCCGTCATGAATGGGTGCGCTTGTTACCGTGCTTGTTCCACGGTGAAGAGCGCTCTCATTATTTTGGACTGCATCGGCTGCTTACATCAGGCATGATGAGGCATATGACGTGTCAATATAAAAAAAGGTAAGTTCCCTCCATGTAACATGGCCTCTACTTATACCTATATACGGAAGAGTTGTTGCAAATTAAGACTTAGTGAAGAGATGCGAATGCAGTTTTGTCTTAAAAGTGGCAAGTGACTTGGAGTGACGGATATCAGGTGGGAGGTTATTCCAAAGGCTTGTAGCCTTGACCGAAAAAGAGTCTTTGAAATATTCCGCACGGGTTTATGATTAGTTTTCGACCTAAAAGTGAGTAAATATAGCGCTATTTTCAAAAGATTTTATAGTTTTACCTCCTCATTTTGTTGTGTGACGGAAACCTGACGGAATATTTGATATATTTAGCGGTGTTTTAAAATTATAGTTGGCAACACAGTTGATAACGTGAGCAGCGTTAGTTATTGTTAACTAGTTAGTTAATCAGAACAATCTGAGGTTCTGAGAGATGCATCAAATAATTGACTACTTAGCTGTCTTACAATCAAACTCAAATCTGCGGGAACTTGGCAGGTGTTTGTTGGTAATTAGGCATTGAGTACGTACTTTTGGTAATTTTTATCATCATTGAAAGGCGATGATTAAATTTAAAAAAAATGTTACTTTATTGAATTAATAAATATGTAAGTTCAATTTTTTTAACAGTAAAACAAAAATTACCAACAGATATCTTACTAAACGTCACTGAAATAAGTGAAAAGTAAATAATATATAATAAGTTGTTTAAAATTTATAAAATTTGCCTTTGACGCAACAAAAATATAAAACTAAATAAGTATATTGCGGCAGTATTATCTAAGCTAAAGACTAAGCCAAGATAAATAATAGCTCGTGTACCTTGCTGCAAGCTTTTACAAAGTCATATCAAGCTGATAAAGAAACACCGACACGTACAACGATACTAGAGGACCTTCGGTTCGACCGCCTCGGTGAGCTGAAAATGGAAGCGCATTTCACCAGGAATTCTTAACTACTGAGGCACTGGCTATCTTATCTGTAGCTGCCGGAACACAACAATGCTGTTATGAAACCATTGATGTTATGGCGACGTATTATATTTATTATATATAGTCAGGTGAACAAACAAACACTAAACAAACTGTGGAGGAGCTCGATGGCGCAGTGGTTAACGCGCCCGATCTGCGAGTGCTGAGGTTAAGCAACTTTCGCAAAGGCCGGTCATCGGATGGGTGACCAAAAAATTTATCATCTCGAGCTCCTCCGTGCTTCGGAAGGCACGTAAAGCCGTTGGTCCCGGCTGCATTAGCAGTCGTTAACAACCACCAATCCGCACTGGGCCCGCGTGGTGGTTTATGGCCCGTTCTCCCTATCCATCCACAGGGAAGGCTCGTGCCCCAGCAGTGGGGACATAAAAATGAGCTGATGATGATGATGATGATGATGTTAGTGACGGTAGTTGTTGACATTGAATGGGCGCCTTTGACTTTCAAAGTAAAAAGTGTTGAATAATTTCGGCGGGCTGGTTAGAGCCACGATAGCTCAATTGGAAGAGCACCTGACCCGGAATGTCAGAAGGGTGCAGGTTCAAATCCTGCTCTTGGAAATTTTTTTAACATTTGTGTTTTTGTAATATGTTCGCAACAAAAATTGCGTTAAAAATGATTTGCACACTTCTGGTTCTTTGTATCTTATTGTACTTGTTAGTGGTAGATTTTATTTAAAATTGTCTGGCTAGTTACCACGTTATTTTCTAAGTCTGTCGCATGTTGTGAGTCATCAGTGATAAGATAGTTAATGATACCAAATAAAGTGTGCTTCCTTCGGTGTTATCAAATGGTGCCATCAGGAGAAAGAAACGTCAACCGTTGGGAAACAAAAAAATATAAAAGAAACCTACAGGTTGGAGACAGTCGTCGGTTACACGAGACCACAAAGACAACCGCCTAAAACTCAACCGAATTTCGAATCGATTGAAATCGGAGAGCTATGATTTCACGAACTGCCCAATCGATTGTCTTTCCTCAACTTATTTTTCGCAGGAGCCGATTGAACGCGGCAAAGGCGCAAACGAAGGAGTTACGCAAGGGCCCGTTGTTACGCAACTCGCTCTATATCGACTGTCTGTCTGGCGGAGCGCTTGTGGGGTCGCTCGGAGTCGCTGCTCAAGGTCTGTGGACTGTGTTACTATACACGCGGCTTAAAACTAAACAGCTGGTCGCGTCGAGGAGTTTACTACAATTTTTATTGTTACCATTACGAAATTACATAATAAAAATACGTGAGGTGGAACAGGCGACGTGCTATAATGTGTAATTTGTGGAATGTATATACTTTGAACTATACTTATTTAACTATACTATTCTAC